>BPLR01005635.1:0-164668 GCA_021605095.1 Caerostris extrusa | reverse complement strand
GCACTTGGATTCTTTCCATTCTGACTTCATTTAATTACATGAAGATATTTTAAAATAGAACTAAACTGATTGGCTTCTGACCACTTTTTCAAGTAAAAACAATTTTTAAAATTACGAGAAATATAATAGAAGTAATTACAAAATAAAAAATATATAATTTAATTTTAAAAACAATTTTGGCTGTAAAAAACAGATACCTACATTTTTATCCTGGATTATGAGTTATAATACAAAAAGCTTTTAACTGCTTTCCTTCATCATATTTAATAAGAATGTAAGTTTAGTGCGGTCACAAATTTGTTAAGAAAGAAAGAAAAAAAAAACCAATTGCAGTTAATGAATCACACTAATTGGAAGAAAAATCTGATAAAAATATGTCCAGGAAACACTCTTTTATTGATAGAAACTCACCAAATTCATACTTCTAATTAAAATAATTTTTAATGATATTTTCCTTTATTTAATTTTAAGGGAGTAAAACTTCTAACTTCAATGTGTCTTATTTTACATTTTTATTTACTGTTTTTAGATATATGTAGATTATACATAAAAGAACACTCATTTTTTGTAATCTTCCCGCTTGTTTGCTGAAATAGTAATCACTTTTAAATGAATTAAAAGATATTGATTTATATATTATTTATATAATATAAAGAAATCATTTTGTCTAAAAATAAAAACATATTAAATTAATATTAAAATATATGTTATTTGTAATTAGTTCTTATAATTTATTAACATTAACATTATATAAGTTATTAGAATTAATAAATAATAATTTTTATTAACATAAAAAAAGCAATAATTGTTTGTTTTTACCAAAATGAATTATTATATAACGCAAAAAATACACAGATACAATACGATTATATAAAATAATATATAGATTTTATTTAATGTATATTTTTTAAATGGTTTATAAAAATTATTTAAGTTATAAGATTCTAAAAGTACTCTGCAATCTTAAAACTGGAAGAAACCTTTAATTATTTTTTTTAAAAGTCTGAATTGAATGGAATTTAATTTTTATTCGCTGTGAGACAATTCAATTTTTTTAAAGAAATTATGTATTATATAGGATCTTGCGGTTTTTGAAGACGCTGATGTTTTGTATCATATCCTTGCTTGCCTAAAAGTTATGTGTCTTCATTCAGAAGTATTGAATAAAGCTGCCCATAATCATCGTGGATTTCTTATTTGGTGCCAAGAAAACATTTTAATTGTGAAGTAATATTTTTCTGCTTCTTTAAATGAATTATTTTTAATAAATTTATTAATTTATGTAATCATTTTAGAAAATAATTTTGTCTTGAATAATATAGAAATGAATTTAATAAGTAATTTTTTACTTATATCTTTGTATCATATAATTGATACTAAAAAGTTTGATTGTTACTAAAAATTAAAATTGCTTAATAAAATTAAAAGTTTTTCGTGTAATTTAGAGATGTAAAAAATTGATAGAAAACTCTTCAGAAATTAAATTTTTTATACAGTTAGCATAATTATTTATAAGAATAAAAAAATTTTTTTAGATGTTTATATAATATTTTTACATTTAAAATATTATTTAGTCAAGTTTAATTATTATATATATTATTTAGTTAAGTTTATTAAATATAAATTTTCAAACTTCATTTTCATGTGAAAATATGATATATGAAAAGTTAAAATTAAATTTAAAAAATAAATTTAATCTAAATGTATAAAAATATATTCCATTCTGAAGAATTTTTTTTTCAATAATTATTTTACTAATAAAAAAATATACAAGCATACAACAAATGAAAAAAATATTACTTTAAATTGATTCTATTTTAATAAAATCTACCCCTTTTTTATTATTTCTTCTGAAAATAATTGAAATAGCCAAATGCAGAACTTTAAAAAATAATTGTAATAAAAATATTTATTTTGAAATATTTATTTCACTTTCACTATTAAAACTTTTCAAAATATTTATTTTGTACTGTTAAAATTAGTATTATAATCTATATTTATTTTTAATGGCTATTGTAATTCCATTTATCAGTTTGATTTTTTTTCAGTCTTTGGAAACTTCTTCAGATGGAATTTTCTCATATTGCTCAGCTTGCTACATCATTACTTCTCATTCAATTACTCTTCTTTCTGGTTTCAATACTTTTTGGAAAATTCTAGAAGAAGAGTTTCACAGCAAAGAATGGAGATCTAGATTCTTTGCTGCAGTGATTTTCAAATAAATTTTGCTATATGTATTTCTAATACATTTATTTTAGTAATTTTTATATGCTCTATTAAGGTTTGAATAATTTATTAAAATTTGATAAAAATTTAAAAGCTATTATAAAAATTATGTAATGCTTTTTTGCAGAAATATTTTTATTTCTGATGAATTAAATTACTTATATAAAATACTTAAATAGCATTTACTATTTATGCTATCAGTTCTTCAAATGGTAGCACATTATCTATACTTCATTTTATTCCATTTAAAGCATTGGAAATATTAAACATAAACAAAACATTTTTTTCTCTTACCACACAACTGAATAAATGAAAGGAGGTTCTGTATAATTACAAAACGTTTTTATAGAGTCACACTTTATTAATGATACCATCATTAATTCTGCTTACTGAAAATTTGCAATATATGGATTTTCCTATCATTAAAAGAATACGCCCTAGACAAAATCACTTTAAAAATAAAAAAAAATAGAAATTTTTTCAAATAACATTCCATTTTTTGACTAGCTGGACTTTTTTTTAAAGCATTTGTGATTTCACTATTAAAAAAAAAAATTCAACATATGATTGTAAATTACTTCATATCAAAAGGACAATTCTACTATATGCTTTTTCATTCTGTTTTTTCTGCTCGTCTTCTAATTCGTGGGTTATAATAGAACATTATAACTCATTCATAGGACAGAGTTATTTGTTAAGCGCCTCAATAGTTAAATGATAGATAGCAATAGATGATAAATAGCAAATGATGCATTTATATATATAATAAATTGAAATAAAAATAAAATAATAAAACAAACATTTATTTTTAAACATATAAAGTAAAAATAAACAACTGATTAAAAGATATTATTTACCTTTTTTACAAATTATTGAAAAGAAATAAGTCATTGATATAAAAATGAAACATTTATATCAGTGTATATTTTTATAATGATGCATTTATGAAATCATTTAATAATAAATTTAAAAACATATTTCAAGAGCAATGTGTTTGTAAATTTAAACAATGTTAAATATTTCTGAAGCAAATCTATCATTTTCTTTTAAATTTACTTGTAGAGTATAAACAAGATTCTTTATAATTTGATTTTATTGTTATTTAATGAGTGCATTGCTTTTTGTTTATTTTTATTTTTGCAGTTGAAAAAGTGACTGTAATAGCCATTTTGTTGATTCCATTTCTGTCAAGAACAGTCCTCTAATGCAGTCTGCACTTGCTGGGGCTTTTTCCTATTTAGTACACAGCTTAGATGATGATCAACCTACTATTTCACAAAGAACTTTGTTGAATCTTGATAGCATAAAAACACCATCTCTTAAAGTAATTTCTTTTTATAATTAGATATCTAAACAAATGCAAGAGAAAATTAAAAATATATAAATATTTAATAAAAATTAATAAGAAGATTTTGCAACATTTATTTTAAACTATGATGAATTTTGTTAAAATGTTGTATGGAATGCTTATTTTATTTAATTCCATTCTTATTTAGACTTAAAATCATAGTTAAAAAATATATTGCATTTTATGATGTTATTTAATTTATTAAGATTTAGGCTTTTCTTATTTTAAAAAATATTATTTTCTTTATTTAACTTTGACATTCTCAACAAATTCTTGCAAAATCCAATGCTGTCATCAATTGTGACTAATAATAGTACAGATGAAAAAGAATAGTACAGATATCTATGGATGGGCCCAAATGTTAACTTATATTTAAAAGAAGTAAAAAAGAATTGTCATCAGGTGATTCTAAGAATTTAGACATCGGAACCTGTGGATTGCATACAATTAATTGTGCCTTTAAGACTGGGATAAAGGTATCAGGGTGGGGAAATAATAGAATTTTTTTGAAGTTTATCCTATTTATTCAAAAGATGTTCTTGCACGAAGAACCAACCAAATACTGTGAAAATTGAATGATCCTAAATAAATAATTTCTTCCTTTTTTATTGCTTTTAATTTCAACATCCTTGTTTAATAACTTTTTTATCCTGTATTCAAAATATCAAATTTTAAAATTTAAGTTGTTTAATATATTTTATTTCATTACAGTTGTTTGTATGGTGCTTGGAGGTCCAATTCGATAGCAATATTACCGATAGACCTATGATACTCAAACCATATTTCAAATACATAATCACCTTATAAATAAGCGTTTTTCTTACATGGGATTTCTTTTTGAATCGTTTTGATACTTTATTCCTTGAGGATCAGATCGCTTAGAAAACTTGGAGACATATCATATGTAAGAGGTAATATAATTTAATTTAATTTGTTAATTTATATTTGTGTCAAAACATTGGAGTTCATAATTCTTATTATTTTCTTCCTAATATAAAAACATGCAGTTACTACAGCATTGATTATTTTAAGAACTTTTTTTTTAACTAAGAAATTTTGATTATCTCAAAAACCTATTTACGTATCATAGGAAAACATCTTTAAAAAAGGCAGCATTTAGAATATAATTATTTGTTAAAAAATTTGCTATATTTGTGTAATATTTTATACTTTTTTATCAAATATGACCATATTCAATTTATCTAATTAATTCATGAGCTCCAACAATATTGAAATTTATGATAACAGTTTTCTGCTAATGATATTACTATTAAATATTTGAGGTCCATTTATTTTATGCAGATATGTACTGAAACTGATATTTTGTATAGACTGCTATTCAGATAGTTCATTATTTTCACATCTACAATTGATATAATAAATATTGAAGTGCAATGCTTGTGAAACAGTCAAATCTAGTTATTTTTGTTGGACATAATTTGTTCAAAATTGTTTAAATGTAATTTATTTACAGCACTTTTATATTAATATAGTATTTTAGTTATTAACAATTAATCTTATTTAATTTAAAAAAAAGGAGTATTTAAATGTAGAAATTCTGTTATTATTCTATTAATAATTCTATTAAATTCTAAAATGCAGAAGAAATGTGATTCATTTAAACTTTTTTCTCTTTCTTTTTTTCAAAGATTTGAAAAACACAAATGTAAATAGCGAAATGTTCCAAAAGAAATTGAAAAGAGCACACAAAGCATTAGCTCATACTAGCAATTCTAAATCGCTGACTACAAGTTTTGGAGGAAAATGCCATATAAAAGAGCTATGTCAGCTCCAGGTCCTTTAATATTCCGCCAAGATAAAAATTGGTAAGCATACAAAAATTACAAAAATTTTTAAGTTGTTAAATTGATTTACAATTATTTTATTACTATTTGGTTTTCTGTTTCCTTACATGAATTTGCTTAATTTAACCATGACCTGGTAATAAGGATATAAACAAAAATTAAATCATAGTTGTTTTAGAGGAAACTTGTTTTATGTTATGTTTGCACTTTTATATTAAGGGCTCATCTTTGTCTATCTAGTGCAGGGATGCACAGACATATGAGGAGCAAGAGCCACATATACTTACTGTAATTTGATGACTGCTATTTATTAGTGCTGTAATTAATTGAAAAGTTATCTGAATAAAAGGATGAATGACTTCCAATATTTTAAAAATGCTAGATCTTCTCTTCTTAATACTTTTTAATTTGAGTATTTTCTGCAATATATATACAAGTTTGGTAAATAATTTCAAACTTATTGCAAATGAAATTCAACCTCTTCAAAATTAAGATTTTATTTATAGGTTAACATTTGTACATATGCATGTTTATAAAGACAGATATGCATATGTATGTTTAAATATGTATTTCTCTGTGTATGTATAGATGCACTGGTATGGGGTAAAGATATACACTAACAAATGCATTAAATATATATATATCTGCAACTGTAACTGCATATTTACTTATGTATGCATGCATATGCATTTGTAAGCATGTATGTATTTGTGGGTTTACCTGTGTCCTCGATATATAGTGTTTCTATATGTATGTTTGCATGTATATATGTCTGTATGTCAGTGTGTATGTATGTGCCCATTTACATGTATATATATATATATATATATGTCAATAATATAAATAATGCATATGTTTGTGAATGAGTGTATATATGTTGTTTGTTTGTATGTGTATATGCATGCATGTAGATTAGTGCTTGTGTATGATTGTATGTTTGTGCGAGATTGTATGTTCATGTACATATATGTACATCTTTCAGCACATATGTATTAGTGTTCTTGTATTTGTGTATATGTATATGTACTTGTGTACGTATATCTGATTCACATGTGTGAGTGCATGTGCATGTGTGCATATGCATATATGTGCATGAGCATGTGAATGTGTGTTTATGCACATGTGTTTACACATGGTATGTGCATGTATTTGTATAATGTGCATGTGCGCATTACATATATGCATATACATGCACATGCTTAAACACATTCATACACATACATACATACACATTCATATACATGCGTTCACATACGTACACATATGGATAAGTCCATACATACATATGCACATACATGCATATAAAACCTGCACATTCGCTACAAACTTACATACAAGCATACATATTCATATATAATCATAAGCATATACTAGCACTAATCTATATGCATGCATATACACATATAAAACAAACTTAAATATGTGTATATGCATTTTCATTCATATATATATATATATATATATACATCGAAATACGGGTAAACTCAAAAATACATACGTACCTACAAATGCATATGTATACATATGTAAGTAAATATGCACTTGCAGTTGAGGATACATGTATATTTAAGTATACATCTTTACCCATACCAGCACATCATTACTCATAAGGAAACACATATTTAGACCTGCATATGCATATATATATTTATAAATGCACACATGTACAAGTATTAACCTTATAAATAAACCTTAATTTTGAGAAGGTTGAACTTCATTGGCAAAAGATTTTAAATGATTTGCCAAACCTGTATATATATATATATATATGTATAGATACACTCTAGTGCATTATGGCAGAAAGCCCCTATTCCTAGTTTGCCATAAATTGAATTTCAATATAAAGTATTGTAAAGTACTTTATAGTTTTTCTTATAAAACCAGAGACCTCATATTTCTTGTTTTTTCAACTATTACGAAAGTCAGAAAGTTTATTTAATGAAAAAAAAATTATGTTGTTACTTCAAATAAAATGATATATAGTGAAGCATTTCAAGCAGCATGTGGCTGCTGCCTATATATCCCTGATATAGTGCTATTTAAAAAATAAATTAAAGTATTATTTTTCATTGTGGTGGTGGTGTGGTGTGTGACATAAGGTCATGTTATGTAGCCGAATTCTATTAAAAAACTTTTCCGAAGATATCTCCCCCACCACTGTCTTGTCCATGTAGCATAGCTGATCTATGTGGTATATCTTGATATCAATAAATTTATCTCAAATATAAAGTCTGGCATTATAAAAATTGTATTTTTATTGATTAAATAATATTTTGTATTTATTATATATTAAGAAGTTTATATGTTATTAATTTTTCAAACAAAATAGACTTAAGGTCAATGTAATTTAAAGCAAGACAATTATATATTTTTTTCATATAATTACTATAAATAATATCTTTTTATCTAATGAAGGGGATTTGCTATGTTTTAATTTTTATCTACTTCAAATAATATAAATTTGTTTGATTTACTTGATTACAATTTGCTTTGCAAGCCTTTTAATTTCTTGAAACAAAACCAAAACACTTATTATACTACAGCTTATTTACAGTAATACATTCAATGCTTTTCAGATAAAAAGATAAATTTTATGAAAGGCAATCATCTGCACCTGTATTAAAGCGCAAAAGCTCTCGCTTAAAGGAAGTAGCCTTGGAGCTTTAGGGCACACAGCATTTTCCAAATAGTTTTTTTACTGGTGAGTTCATTTTTGACTATCTATTACTTAATCAAATGGTGAGATTGTTCTGTGCACTGAAATCTTTAATTTTAAATAATTTTAATACATTAAATTTTGAAAATTAATTATGGTAATTTCATTTTCTGTATATGAAAATTTAAATAAATGAACAATTGATCTTTGATATTTTGTTGAATGTGAAAAAATGATCTTTTAATAAAAATTTGTTAGACTAAGATGTGTATAATTTTATTTATAGATGGTGGACAACTAAAAGATACAGTGCAAGAAGAGACTCATTTCTTGAATGTACTTTTTATCGAGCAATGGATGTTGATGATCATGACAAAGAAACATTACCTCTTTTAATATTCCTCCTCATGCAGGTTTGTAAAATAATTTTTCTTACATTAAGATATTCAACGTGAAACTTTAAATTTTGTATGAAACTTTTTAAATAAAAATTCAGAGTTAAAAGGTTTCAAAAATGTGGGCTGGACGATATTGAAATTTCTAAAATCGGTATATCGTCCATCTTATATTGAGATAAAACGATATATCCATTTTATACGGATTAGAAACTTCGAATATGGAACTTGTTTTTGAATCTTAAACAGTGAAATGGCAGCTTTTAAACCTTCACGATTATCAAATTTTTAAAAACTGTTTTTAATAATTATTTCCTAGCATGACCAATTTTCCTTTAGTTCACTTGGTCTTTTATTTTGTTGTCTTTAACACAAAATTATTTCATTTTTAAAATAAATAATTTTTTTTTTTTCCCATTCCACAAAATATCTCATTTAGTGCTAAATAAGTAGCTGTATTCTTTTTAAACTTTTTCCAGACAATTTCAAAATGAAGTACCACCTTTTTGTAGGCAATAAATAAAAAAAAATATATTTCGATTTAATATATTTAATTTGACTACACAAAGGAAAAAATTTGGAGGATATAGAGATAATTAGTGAGCTTATTAAAATGGAAATAGGTTAGTGAATTAAGGTTATTTATATTTAAAGCATCTTCTCCCTGGTACTTTAAAAGTTAAATTCTAGTCACTCTATTGTATATTTGAGATTTATTTATGCCAATTTAAACAAAATTCATTTAAATTTCATGTTAAAAGATTACTTAAATATAAATAAGCATTTTGAAATTTATAAAAAACTATATATTGCAATAATTATTGTTTGATGGAAGTTTTTTTTTTATCTAGTTTTTATCTCGACCTGATCCAATTCATCGTTGTGATGATAAAATTACAAGAAGTCAGGTAAAAAAAATTTATTTGATATTTATTTTTAATATACAGTAGAACGAACGACAAATATACGAACTTCAAGGGAGACACCAAATAATTTGAGTTATAGAATTTTCTACTTATTTAGGATTTCGACTTACGCGGATTTTGTAAAGAAATATTCGACTTGTAGAGGTTTAGATTTTTTTCAACTTATTTTTAGTTAGAGAGGTAAAATAAATAAATATTCAAGTCACAGAGGTAATAAACATGTTTATTTGCAACTTAAAAGTTATATATTATGTACTACAATAAAAAATCGAAATAATTCCGAAACAACCTTAAAATTAAAAATGTTATGTATTAAAAAGTCAGTTATTATTTTTTTTTACTTTAACGACAATTCGGATCGTTCTCTATCTCTAACATTATCTAAGCTATCAAGAGCAAAAAAATTCTTTTTCTTCCGAGTTAATAGTTTACTTTATGAAATTCCGTAAAAATATTTAATGCTGTTCTTAATTTAATGCTATACTAGTGGCCACTGACACTGATGTTTTGGTTCCGACACTGCTTAAACCATTCAAGCAAGCACTCATCAATCCGGAAAATTCTGCAATTCGTTGTCTTTTGCAGGACAAACTTTGACCGTTTTCAATTGTTTTCAAATGTCCGATTTGTTTTTTATTATTGTTAACAACTCTTCACAGCTTCAAGACTTCAAACTTTTCAGCGAAAGTCCTTTTTTTTTTAAAGTTGATTTTTAAATTGAAAATTGGAAAGTTTTCAGTTTACGTTTCACAGTATACTGTTGTTAAAATAGATGTGTATTGCAGTAAAAACCAAACTACTTCTGATATTTTTTTGCAATCGACAACAAAAAGATTTGCTTCGCTAGAGTTCAAATGAAATCAATAGCAATAATAAGAATATTTCATAGAATTGGTTATTCTATTTACTGTATACTCATACATTATTTTCTAAGAAACAATGATGTGCATTGTCGGCAAAATCCTTAAAGTCGGTAATTTATTTTTCTTCGAGCTATAGAGGTAATTAGTTTCAAATGATCGAGTTGTAAAAGGTTGTAAAATCAAACGTTGCTAATGTTCAAGATACAGAGGTCCAATTTTTTTTTTTTTTTTTTTTTCGAGTTACGGAGGGAAAATATATACCAAAATGGCTTGTGGGGATTGACTAATTATTTCGACATATAAGGGGTTGAAATTTTGAGTAATGGAGGTTTTGGAGCTTGAAGGGGAGGGGAAACAAAAATTGTTTTCTGAGTTTTGGAGGTTTTCGACTTATCGAGGTTCGATTTAAAGAAAGTTCTACTGTAGTGTATTTTTAATTAGTATAAAATATATTTAAAATAATATATTATTTGTATTAATAATTGTATTATCAATTGTTGCTTCTTAAAAATGTTTAGATATTTTATTTCAAATTGTAAAAAGTTTAAAAATGTTTAAAAATATTTTTAAATGTAGTTTTAAATTAAATTTAAAAACTTTTCATGTAATTTATAATTTATATTTCTTTTTATATTTCGTGTAATTTTCATTATTACACATATTTACAGCACATCGTTTTACGTCATCTAAATATCCTTCTTGGCTATAGTTATAATCAGGGGAGAAAAGGAAAATTTTTATTGCCACCTTATAAAGTTCGGTATGTTACTTTTTTTTTTTATTTTTCAATTTTTAAAAAATTAAAAATCTTATTGCTTAATATTAAAAGCTAAAAACATGTACAGAATGCATAGTATAATATGTGTTTAATATTATTATGTGTGTTTTTCTGTATTTCAAATTATATACTAGTTTAATTTGTTTTTACTTATTAAACTAAAGTAAAAGTATTTCAAATTATTTTCTTCTTTCAATTGAAACTACAAATTGCATTATAATATAAAAAACAAATTTTTTTTTAAGTTTGTTTTCAAATTCTTGAAATGTTGACAATATTCTGATTCCTAATTCTTCCTTTTAGAAGTTCATCTGTTTTTCAGTACATTTTTAATGTGCATGTCTAAGGTAATTAAAATCTTAATTTATTTTTAATTAATATATTTTAATGAAAATTTTTTTGTAAAAAAATCTTATTTTATGCTTTTAGGTTCTTGACTACAATTTTACAATGGGAAATTTTTTACTTACTACATTTTTATCAATATTGGTTTGTTGCCCTTCTCCACAAAAATATCCGAGTGAACATTATCCTCCATCATATTCTTTTTATGGATGTTAGATTCATTTGTCGCCACTCATGGCTGCAGTCTACTTTAGTTATTATGTATAAGGTAAAATATCTGTTAATTTATAAATTTCATTATTTTCTTATAATCTTTTAACAGTATCTTTTTTTTTTTTTCAATTGTTACCTTCTATGTTAGCTTATAATATTAGTTTTAAGTGTATATATTGTTGAAATTAATGTATAATCCAACCACTTGGAAAATTGTGCGTGAATAAATTGGACAGATTCAAAAGAGATGTGTTATAGAAGGAAATCTTATTGAAGAGGAATTTTAATTGCAATAAAAATAATCTTAATTTTTAATAATTTAAATTTTAGACTACATAGTATTAAAAAGAAAATCTAGATAAAAAAGAATTCCACACTAATTATTGTATGATTTTTCAAAGCAGCTTTGTGCAGCGTGTATTTGATTAGCACCCCTAAAATGTAATCAATTCGTCTGCTTCCGCCATTAAGCCGGATGTTTAGCATTCCATGCGGTTCCATGGTCTTGGTATAATACCATATTATATAATATGGTATAATACCAATGATATAATACCAATATTATATAATATGGTATAATACCATATTTGAAAGAAAATACTTCGTTTTTCTGTCTGTTTAGAAATTTTATATATAAAAATGAGGAAATGAATTCGTGTTTGGTATTACAATTAGATTCAGATTTTTTCAAACTATACGAATGTTAAAAAATTTTATAAATTTTGTAAAATACATGATTTGTTTTATACATGCTTGAATCGTTTGTTTGAACCTCAATTTTTTTCATATTTTTCTCTTATGGTGTATTTCTTTAAAACTTAATATAAATAAATAAACAATATGATTTCTATATAGGAATCCTTCTAGTACAATTGACGTTAATTGCTTAAAAATTTATTTTTACAGTACCATTATGATAACTATCCAATCAATCGATATGTCCAATGGTTGGTTCTCATAGTTTTAAATACACTGAAAGCTCAACACCATCGTTGCAAACAAGTTCATGAACCTCTGCTTAGCCCTTTGCCCTCAAGATCTCGAGGTAAGGAACTAAGTGAAGAATAGTTTGAAATGTATTGTTTTATCTATTTACGTCGATATACACCGGTGTGCAAAACTTCAATATATATATTATTTTCCTGTAAGTTTACAAGTCATTAGCTGGGAGGTATTCAGAATACAGAGACAATATTTTATATTTAAGGATGAGAAACGCATACTAATATAAATATGAATAGAGTGCATACAGTATAGAATAAAATAAATTAATAGTTTTAAAAACTAAAAAACACGCTTTTAGAGTTAATCAAACTAAAAAGTAAAAAATAATTGTTAACATAAGAATAAAATGATTGACGAAAAAAATGAATGTCACTGTTCTAAAAAGCGTGGGGCTGCTTTCAATCGTTATAATTTTTCACTAACTCTGCATTTCGAAATGCAAAGTTAGTTTAAAAATGTCATAACAAATCACCCCACCTAAACAGTGACATTCATTTTTTCGTCAATCATTTTATTCTGATGTTAACAATTATTTTTTACTTTTTAGTTTGATTAACTCTAAAAGCGTGTTTTTAGTTTTTTTAAACTATTAATTTATTTTTACTTTTTAGTTTAAATGAGGTCCCGGTACGGAGGACTGGAACTATAGTTCTTACAATAATTTAATGTGAGTAAAACAAAGGTTTAATGCGAATATGTCGAGCCAGCCAGGATTCGAACAGGGAATCTCTGATCCGTAGTCAGGCGCGTTATCCGTTGTGCCACTGTCCCACTTAGGTTTGAATGTCTTTACTGAATACTTTCATTCTACATGGGTTAAATTGCTCTTCATAAGTTAAAATAAAATCACTCATCCTAGCGATCCTAATCATGATGTGATAATAAACTTATTAAAATATTTTATTGTCGTTTGTCCTGATAAGTCTACAACGTTTAAATTAAATCTGATCGCTTAAAGTAGGGCAAAATCGAGCCCAAAGAGTCAGTTACAAACAAACAAACATACAGGTGAAACTAATATAAAAGCGTATTAAAAGAATCGACTGTTTTCGTTCTGAAAGATGTCTGTAAATGTTTTTTGCAGCTTAAATAGTGTGTATGAGAAGAAACAGATCTCCAGGGGAAAAGTGATGGCCGATCAAGATAACTTTTCAAAGGCTGTGTGTTTTAATCATCACAATCCTGGCATCTAATCACTGATGAGATAATAAACTTATCAAAATATTTTATTGCGATCCTAAGTCACGATGAGATAATAAACTTATCAAAATATTTTAAAAGTGTCGTCGAAAGATGTCTGTAATAAAATAGTGTACAACGTTTAAATTAAATCTGATCGCTTAAAAATATTTTAGTAGGACAAAAATCGATCGCCCAAAGAGTCAGTTATATACATACAAACAAACAAACATACAGATGAAACTAATAAAAGCGTATTAAAAAAAAAAAAAAAGGCTTTATCGAAAAAAATAACGTTGGTACTAATGCTTATGTGCCTAAGATAATGCCTCTTAGTAAGGGATATGAGTTTTCTTCAATAATTGTTTAGCATCATCGCTCCGTACTTACATTAGATTATCCAAAAACTGGTGAGGTAAAAGTGTCCGGTTTTCAATGATCCTTTGTTTCAGTAATTATTCCCTGGTGGATATTATGCAGTAAAACATCTCCTTGAAGCATTTAACACATGTTTTATAATATTTAAATTAAAAAAGTACGCTGGTCAATCCATTCTAGTGACATTTTTACTTTCTAAAAGCACCTCAACAGCACGAGTCTAATGTGACCTGGTGTTTTCGTTGGTAGAAACGAAGTCTACATTAATAGCACCTCGAAATAGACACACATGGGGGGAGGATAATTTGCTAACAATAGAGATTTCCCTTTCCGTTAAAACTTTGGAGCTCAGTCCACTCGTTCATCATAATGCATATGCCTTCTCAGACGAGCTAGTCTGGACCATCGTAATAATCTCTTTTTTTCCTGCTGTTAATGAAATAAAACCTGTGATCCTACCTCTTTCCAAATCGACTGGTGTTGAGAGCCGCTTGTGAAATGACTCTAATCTGTAAAGAAAACGGGATTCCATTGATAAGATGTCTGATGTTAGTGTTCCTTATATCAGTCTATCAGTTGCCACCGATGGACAACTGTTAGTAGGATGCAATTTGTAGGGAAAACGGCCTGTTAAGAAAGCGTCCTGCCAAAGTAAAGAGCGACTCTAGTCCCGCTGTCGTATGCAGCTATGGAACAATATTTCTCACAGACGGTATTGATCTCTTTTCGCCTACATCCATCGATCATCCATTGTCGTTATTTTTCTTGACCGACTTCGAAGAACCTTTCTTAATTGTGTGCCTGTGGATGGAAGGCTTTTCTAGCTCAGTTTTTGACCATTCAACATTCTTAGAATATGGTTAATTACGTCGACTTCCTCAAGGTTGCTGGTCATTCTATGACATGTAAAAATATAAAACTAAATATTTCCATTTTTCACCTGCCAAATAATTATCATACAACAATTTGCACATAATCTTAGGCTGTGAAACATGCGTTTGGCATTAGCTGGTGAACGTCGTGTTTTTTTTATTAAAGTGAAATTTGATTTTATAATTTTGTTTACAGTTTCTGTAGAGTTGCATAAAGATTTTACGTTAGGTTCTTTGGGAGAATGGGGTAGGGGTGTTTTTTAAAGCATGAGATGCAAGTTTTAGATATAATAAGAAAAGTACGTAGCTTTGCTGAGTATGCAATTTTACCCTTTCTCCCCAGTCAAATGTAATTTTTTACTTTTTTTTTTTTTTTTACTTTCTTTATTAATTATGTCACTTATTTTACGCATAGAAATAGTAAAATTATGCATTGGACATTTTTTTTAATAGTCGAATAAAAATATTTATCTTCGTCTAATAATATTCATGGACTTTTCGATTAATAATATTTTCTACAAAAATATAGACTTAGATATTTTGTTTATTTTTCAGCGACACATAGTAAAGCAAAAGAATAATTTTAATGATGCAGACGAATAATTAAGCCTTGTTCCGATCTGATGTCATTCAGCTTTTTAAACTCATTTAAATTTAATTCATGGTGAAAATGCAAATCATTCTAAAATTTCTGAATACCCTTTGTATATGCATACTAATGATACGGAATTTATTTATTTTTTTTTAAATTGCTCTTAATTAAATTATTGACATTTTTTGTTATGAAATGAATAAATGTAAATTCAGTGTGCAGATTTCTAAAATTACTGGGCAATCAAATTTCTGAATTCTGTTTTTAAATAGAATTTAAATTTATTTTTTAATTTCTAAATATATTTTTGCCATATTTGTAAAATTTGGTAAAAATATATTCAGAAATTTTTAGAATACATTTTAAAAATTGTGAATGGAATTTTACAACAATACTGAAAATTCCCACAAACAATCTGGAGAAAAGGATTTGTGTGGCAAATTTCATACCTATGCCCTTTTCCATATGTGCTAAACCATACATATACTTATTGTGATTATTATAGGTTGCTATGATAAGAATAAATTTATATTTCAGTAAAGTTAATTTTTACTTTTTGCGATTTTCATGAATAAAAATGTTACTTTTTTTTTTATAATACAATTTAATTTCTTTTTAATTGAATTATAATAATGTGGTGGAAGATATTTTGTTAAAAATTTTAATTTAATTCATTTATTTATTGTTAGATTTCAGTACTCCTTCAGCAGATGTAGAACATATGATAGAAGAGATAAGGATACTTTTGAAACTTGTTCTTTGCACGAGGATTCAAAGTCTCAAAGGCAAAAAATAAATTTTCTTCTGATAGAAGTGAAGATGGCATGGATCAACAAAGCCAGAAACAAATAGGAAAAGATAAAAGCCACCAATGGAAATCATGGAAATCTAGTGAACGCAGCTGTTCTAGTGATGGTGAGGATGCTGAACCCGAGCTAGAAGCTATTCCTGAAAGTCCTAAATCAGAAAGCTTTGAACTGGAACAATTATCAGACTTATATGCACATAATGTGCAACAGGCATGCGCTAAAGTAGTTAATGAACCATATGAAATAGGAGAAAGTGTTATTGTTACTAGCCCATGGCCAAAAATTGCAGAAAAGGCAATAGTTTCAATTCAGATGAAACAAATGTGAATATTTTTGATGAGAAGTATCCAGGATATGCCACAGAGCTCTGTATCTTCTGAAGCTGAAAATGTTAGTATAGTCGAAAAATCTTCAGTTGAGATAATGGAAAAGAATATTGAAAAAAATTTAATTTCTAATGATGACGTGAAAAAGAATAACATAAAACCAGAATTAAAAGATGTATCCCATTCTCCTGTCTTAACTGATGTGCTACAAAGTGCAAATGAAGGAAAAGATTTTTCTTCTGAAAAGATTAAAAGTAACAAATCAGTTATTTCAAAAGATTTTCCCCAGCTGAGAAACCAGAAACTGCCCATCGTTATTTGAAGAAACATCAAACAATATCAGATAACTCTAGTTTTTCTCCTAAATATCACAGAAAGATTTCTGATGTTAAACCAGATCTGACAAGAATGAAAAGTTTGCCGTTTGAAACTTATCAACATCAAAGTGTATGTAGAAGTAAAACCGACAGCAATATTCTTGACTTACCTCAGAGTGATGAAACTAAAATGTCTCATTCTAGATACCCACATTCAGAAATTACTGCAAAGTAAAGGAGGTGCTCAATCTAAAGCTGCGCGAAAGATCAAGAAATGCTTAGCAGTGAAAATTTAACTGTTCCCATCTTCAGACCACCTCTTGAAAGATTGTTACCGATAGGAATACCAGAGAGAGAAAAGCCTAAAAGAAGTGATACTTTACCTTACCTTTCTAAAAATCCACCTTATACTTCATTTGACCAAAATTTGCAGAAGGACTTTTCCATATCTAAGGAGGTAACTATGTCTAGAGATTTGTGTGAAGATAAAGGTGTTCAGACGGGTAATGTAGATTTGTTCATTAATATACCTGCACCTGAAAGGCTATTACCTGTAGGACCAATACCATCAAAAGAAAGACTGGTATCCAGGTACCAAACCAGATACTGAAAGTGTTCTTGATGCATCCCCAAAAAGTTTCATTGCCAGCAAGGATCATTTAAATTTCAACGAGCAAATAGCCCCGATTTTGATAAAGTTATGGACCAAAACGTGAAGGTGGAACCTGATTTGAGTGCAGCTGATCCTGGAAAGGAGCTTCCCATTTTAGAACTTGATACATCCAAGCACGAAATCAGTGAGCCATTTGAGACCAAAATGTTACCAAAGGATAATGTATCCAGTAAGAAAACATCAGAAGAAACTGAAGGGAGTGCTTTAGGAGCTATGGCCAGTGGTAATTTCATTAATCGAATCTTTGATCTAACTCCTGATATCAGTTGTCCAGGATCTGCCTTTGGTGTTTTTGATGTGTGTAAGAATGCAATGGATATGAGAAATGAAGACAGTTTACGGCAAGAAAAGAAGCAAAAGATACAGAATATGATTGCCATCGGAATAGTGTTGGTAGTATAGAATATTTATCAATGAAAAGGCTAAACATCAATCTTCATCTCATGATATTATACAAAAAAATCTGGAAAAAGGTAATTATTTGAGCTAACTTTTGTTCATCGTAATCAATTGTAATGATTTTGATAAAAAGAATTTTTAACTATAATTATAACTGCTTCATTATTTATTTTAAAACCTTCTAATGTATAGTATTTCCTGATGAATTTATTTGTAGTCATTGCAAATAAAAGTAATTTATTAAAAATTAAAAAATAAAAATAAAATAATATTTTACTATATATTATTATCTTCTATAATAAAATAAAAATCATCCATTAAAATTGTATTTGCTTTTTTTTTTCATAAAAGTGAAGTAGAAATTTTAATATTATAAAAATACATTAATTGCCATAAAAATTGGCACACCAAGCCAATGAATCGCAACGAAGCTTGTTATGAAGGTTTGTGTCAAATACACATAAAATGATTAAAATTGCATGCATGATTGTGCATTATATAGGACTAGTAGAGGGCACTAATATACGTCAACCATAATATATTCGAAACTATAAATAGTTGCCCTGGTGAAGTTTATTCTCTCTGCAATTTACAGGTTACTCTCTCTATACAGCTTATTTGCTGCTGAGGAACTCATCATGTTTTCAGCAGCTCTCAGAGTTGAGAGAGGGAATGGTAGAATTATTAAGATGATAGAGGATGAGCGGTCACCTTAGGCCATTCTGACAAAGTGCAAGGAGCGATTGGGATCATTGGATGTATCTAAGCTTACATCGCTCTAGCTTGGAACGCTCCTGGACAACGAATAATCTATAAGACCGTCTTATTGTCTAGCATGCATGCATCCAATTGATTGCATCTTTGTCTGACATCATACACAGGCAGCTCGATCTGTATATGCCTCCCGTGTCTGCCAGTAGTATTGCGAGGAATTTGATTGACAATCTTTAGCTAATCGCGACAGCCATTACGTATGCTGCCTCTGACAGCCACCCATCATATACCTCCGTTTAGAAGGGTGTGTCCTTGAGCTGTATTTAACTATGATGGGGTGGATATAGGTCATTTTAAGTGTCGAATTGTGATTCAATTTTGGTTCTATATGAACTGTGTATTCTAATTTTGTTTGGAGAGGCACACTGTACCCTGTAAAGTGGGGTTTTTGCATATACCATCGGGCTCATCTTATTATAATTCACGGCATCATAAATCTTTATTAGAGGACTATGTTCGTGAATTACATCTATCACATATGCTGCTTCTCGTGACATTTTCCTGCAGGATAATTACCCGCTTCACACAGTTCATCTTACTAATATTGGCCACCCTGTCCCCAGACTTGTCACCGATTGAAATCTTTTTTTGTTTGGCCGGGATTAACAAGACGAGAAGTATAGGAGTTTTGGCTGAACTGAGGCACATTTTCAGAATTGTAAAATAAGATGCCATAAGACACCATAAGAAATCTGCATGCCTTAATGCCTCATCATATTGCACCTTGCATTCTAGTCCAACAATGCATTCAAACATATTTCTTTGTGAGTCTAACTGAAGTAAATGATTCTTTTGTTTTTGTTTTTGTAATCACATGTATGTCAACATTATAAACACAGATGTAAGATTTTAATCGATTCTGATAATTTCTTCTTGGTGTGATGGTTTTTATGACAATGAATGTATGAAGATATTTTTACTTTAAATGTTATTTTCACAACGGTTATTAATAATATTTTTAGCTTTTGAAGATGAAATAAAGTGCAGACTTCCATATAGACAAAGGAAGCAAAGAAAATCAGGAATAAATACATTAGAGGCACAGAGAAGTTTTGACTATCAAAATGCTGGACAAGGTGTGGTACTAAAATGTTTTAATAATTGCGTACAGAGAATTTTCTTTTAAGTTTATAAAATTTAATCAATATTTTGGTAGTTACATTATCTTAACCTGAAATAACAACTGTTAAGTCACAGAATATGTGACTCTTGCATATTGTGACTTTTTTCATAACTATTCATCAAATAAAAATTTTAAAAAAAAAAAAAAAATTAAAGTTAAAACTTTAATTTTTTTCTTTTTAGGAGAATGAGGAAAGTTGAAATGGGCAATATATCAAGTGCTAGCCTTGCTTCGAAACGCTCTAGTACAAGCCAGTCATCTTATCCACGTGTTGGAGATGACATGGTGATTGAAAGGTGTACTGAATGTGGAGTCGTAATTGAAGAATACAGTGATGAAGAAATTGGTCTTTGTATTGTTATTCTTTCAACATTTGTGCATAGAGAGCCGTATGGCTTCTCCTTTATTGCCAAAAATGTTGCGGATTGTGGCTAGGTAGTTAAAAAAAAAAATTATATAATTAAAAAATAAAATTTCCAAATGAAGTAACCTAAATAATTATATTATGGAAATTTAAAAATAAAATGGTGTATTTTTTAATTATTTATAATAATTTTTTAACTGTTTGTGTTATTCAATTATGTATAGTTAATCATCTTAACTGGTTAATTCTTCCTGGATCTATTACAATACAAGCTTTTAAAAGCTAATTAAAAATATTTGTGAAAATAAATTTCTTTAATAATGAATATTGATATTGCTGCTAATAAGTAATTTTGTATTTAAATTTTTTTTTTATTTTATAAAATTTAAAATTATTAAAACATTAATATATATTTATTAACGCAGAAAAACTCGTATTTTTAATAGAAACTTAAAAATTCTATTTCACTGCCGAAAATTGAGCAATTAATATTTTCACTGTTGAAAAAAGTTACTACTTCAAATGTAAATAAAAATAAATTTCAATCTAATATTTTTAGAGTATGTTATAATTCTTTATGACTAAGTAATAATTCTTTATAAATAAATACTTTTATCTTTCAATAAATTAGATTTTATTTAAAAGTATATATAAATGTTATTTATTATTATTATTATTAGCAACAGTTTACTACTCATTTGTAAAAAAAAAAAAATACTCTATTACTGAATAAATGGCTAAAAATTTTATTTCAGGAAAAACTTTAGATGATTTTTAATGTATTTTTCTCTGTTTAGAATTGCATCATCACCAAATTATCCTTGGCAAGGAGAATGGTAATTATTTGTCAATATTTTCAAACAAATTAAATTTTCATTTTAGTTTTAAAATATTTCTAACAGATAAAATTAATTGTAAAAAACTCCAACACATTTTTACTCTTAAAAACAAATGCTAAACTTATAAATATTTTTGTTACTTACATATTAAGCACATGCCAAATATTGGTGAATATCAACATCTTTGCTTTGGGTGGAAAATTTTTATCAGAAAATATTTGAAATGTAAAGGTTCGAAGTTGTTCGGGTGGAAAATGTTATGCAAGCGATCGATCGTTACTATTAAGAAGCGGTGAGATTATTACAGTGATCACTGGCATGTGATTAATATGTAAATACTATTATTTCAATCAATTTGCTTAAAGATTGATTGATTTATTAAAATATGAATTGTTTTAGAGCTAAAATGTCAGAAAAATGTACCCCATCTCTTTTATATTTCCTTCAATATCTTAATAAAATGAAGCAAAAAAGACTTTTTCAACTATCGATTAAATCCATTTAACCTCCGAATAGAATTTACGGCAGCTTCCGGGGTTGTTGCACAAAGTTGGTAGAATTGTATAAAAAGAAAATATATATATTAGAGAACTTCAAACGAATTTGAAGCCATTTAATTCAAAACATAATATTTTTCAAAAATCAGCTCATTTGTACTAGAGAGATGTAAATCTTTATAACTATTAGTCAATTATTAATTCAGCAGCTCATTTCAAATTATTTCTCACTTTATTTTGAGCATTTTTCCATTCACTCACACATATTAATGTATGACGAACTTAACGTTTTTAAAAGCATAGTTAATTTCATTAGCCACAGTTTCCATAAATTGAAACTTTATTTTTTTGTAAAATGAATTCTGTTTTCTTTTTTATTGTTGTTGTTGGGTAGTGTATTATACACATGGGCCTATAATCCACACCAAAAATTCTTATATTTTTAACATATAATCCCAACTTTTAGGCTGGAAATTACAACAATTTATTTAAATTGAATTGAATGTAAGGAAATAAGATATTAAGTGGGCATTTTTCTTTATGTTATTTTATTTAAGTTCTTTTTTTATTTGCAGTAACATTCACCTGCCTGGCGGATCTGTTAGCGTTGCTAGACAGTTCCTCCGATGTACATTACATCAACTTGCACCTAATGGAATCTTTGTGCAGATATTTCAATCGCATATCATAGGTATTTGAACATTCTCTCAAAATCAATAAATTTTGAATTTTGTTTTTTACTTTATTGGTTTTGAAATAAACATAAAAGTACTCATCCAATGAATGAGTTAAATTTTTGT
Organism: Caerostris extrusa; assembly: GCA_021605095.1. Taxonomy (NCBI): domain Eukaryota; kingdom Metazoa; phylum Arthropoda; class Arachnida; order Araneae; family Araneidae; genus Caerostris; species Caerostris extrusa. The sequence continues at coordinate 142,166 of BPLR01005635.1, read as the reverse complement.
TTTATTGCATTTCAGAACCAGAATTTTACAAAACCATGGCCTGTGCCTTAGCTGATTTTACTGAAGTTAATCAGGTTACACCTTTATTGTTGCTATTTGAGGTAAATTTTGTTTTGTTTATTAATATTATTAAAGTATTTATGCATATAAAAGTTAAACTTTATTGTTGATTTAATTACATCAATTAATTGATTCATTATATAAATTCAATTTCATATATTGTTATAAACAATACAATTAAGGAGCCAATAGGGGTATAAAGTAATTGTTACATGTTCTAATATGAAAAGAAGCTGCTTTGTAAAATATATAAAAAATATCAAATGATTAATTTCCATTAGTTATATTTACATTTATTAGATTCTACTAATAATTTTTCTCTTTTAAAAATTCAACATCTGATTAAAAGTATTGTAATTTTCTACTGTAACTTATGCATTATACATTAAATTACTAAGAATTTTCATTGGGGTTAAAGCCACTCCATACAATCAGGATATCTTTTATTTTTTGATGTATCGGTAGAAATTAAATCTTAAAGTACCACCCCTTTTTTTCAGTGATAATAAATGGAACCTCATTGTGAAAAAAAGGAATAAGCAGATCTTTGAAAAATAGGAACAATTTTGAATTATTTGATTTTAAATGGAAACAATTAAAAAAAAAAAGGTCTACAACTTGTAATCTTTATATTTGTTAAAAATGTGAAAGTGGTGCTTAGATAGTTGTTGATTATAGGCAGTCACCTGTAATCAGCACCAACATTTAATAAGTTGTCTTCTTTTTGTGTAATCTACTGAGTAGAGACAAAAAATTACAGTAATTGTTACTAATTCCATTTGTAGAATTTAAATGACAGGAAGCATTTGCATCATGAAATCATCTTTCACATTCTGGAAAATGTAGCAACCTACTTGGATTGTTTGCCTCTTGAAAGCTGTATGCCGCCCTGGGTAGCTTTCCTCCAGCAGCTTGATCTCTTCTTCAGGAAAAATCCTTCTTACTCTCTCACCAGGACCTATTCAACTGAGTAGTGTTTTGCAAATAATTTTATGCGCATTGAAATTGCCCATAATAAAAGAAGCAAAAGTAAGTTCACAAATCTAAATCTGTCGTACGTATATATTAAAACAAGTAGTGAAAATTTATTCAATTTTGTTGTTGTTGTTGTAATTTTTTTAATTTGTGGTTATTTTAAATCTGATAAGATTTCTGATAGGTATTTTATATGTGTATTTTGGACATTTTTCATTTGTAGTTTCTTACATAACTGCATATATAATTTTCAGAGTAGACTCTTTGGTGCTTTCTATTTAATTCAATTTATTTGAATGGTATTTTACTGAACAACATTGTAAATTAAGTGAATTTAAATTTTTATATATTATTATTGCAAATCGAGCTTCTAAAATTTTTAAAGAAAGATTTTGTTGATTATTTTCTGCACTTCAGAAAATAAATAGTAAAATTAGAGCATATTTCAATTGATGATTTTAAAGTGTGTGTGTGTTTTAAAGATAATATAAAACATTTTTTTACATCGTTAATGCTTGTGTTTGTAATTACTTTTGCTGCATTACAAATTATTTTACTTTTAATTTTACATTTATTTAAAATTTTCTTTAAATGAAGAATGTTTTATAATTCTACAAAAATATGTAAAAAAAAACATTCATTAGCATTAATTTTTTTAGTTATTTTCATTTTATTCATTTAAATAAAATTCTTGACATTTAATCAATTGTAATGTTTAATTATTTAATAAAATTCTTGAAAATTGATTATATTTATGCATATGGCATTTTTTTTTCTGGCATTAAACCTCTTCAACAAAAATTATTCAAAATAAAGTAATTTCAATAGCAATAGATAGTGTCTTTTATTTAAAAAGTTTAAATATTTTTATTTTTAAAAGAAAAAATAAAAATTCTAAATTGTAAAGGAAAAATGATCTATCTTAAACTTTGAATATAATTTAATATTTTCAATACAAATTTGATAGATAATTAACTGTAATTTTAAATTATTGTTCTTTTCAGTCCATTTTAGACCCCTTTTCAAAAATCTTAAGCCATTCTATACAACATTCACCTCTTGATTATCATCTATTGTCAGAACTCTGCACAGTCTGTAACAAAAATGTCCGGTAAGTTTAAAACTTTTAATAATTGTAACATTATACTTGAAATTCTAATGTTTCTTTTTATATTTGTATGATTTATATGATTAAAATTCTTTAAAAAATGAAGGAAATAAAAGTTCAAAAAATAGTATTTAATGAAAAGCTGTGGTGCTAAAAACTGTATGTCTTTATTTTAGTTCTTAAATATTTGTATAACTTTAAAAATCAACTCAAATATTAAAAACTTTTCTTTACAATATGAAATATTTTTATTTATTTGTACACATAAAATAATTGTGTGAAAGAATATTATGTACATATTAAATTTTATTTGTTTGATTCTTTTGATATTTATATAGTCCAAAATATATATATATATATATTTTTTTTTTTTAAATTCTAGGGCGGATAAATTGCTTCTTACTAGGACAGCCGTTTTGAACTAGTTCAGGCTCTTAAATTTAAAACCACAATTCCAGATGCTAATTTGCTAACTTTGGTTCAAGTAAGTATAGAATTCTTAAAATATTAGTTCTATTCAAAATGTGTAATGATTTTAAAATTATTTTTTTGGAAATTTTTTAAATATTATTTAAAAAATTCTGCCTTTATGCAGTTTATTTTAGCTGATTGTGGGGGTCGTTTATCTCCAAAACGTCATCATCGATGGAGTGCCTGTCACACCAGAATCACAAGTCGTGGTAACACTTTTATGATATTTTTTCTGCTATATATTTTGTGAGTAATATATATCTTTATAATTAATATATGTTTCAATTTTTATATCCTTTCATATTTAAATTTTATTTTGCAGTATAAAACATTAGCAGGAGAGTGTATGCAACATTATCTGAATGATGCACTGGAATTCGTAGCTGATGTTCACACTCTGACTAAAGTGAAGGTAAAGATATATATATATGAATCTAATTGATTTCTAATTTTATCGTAGGATAAGTAATTTTTATTAATTATCAAAAACCTAACTAATTTCCTCTCAATATCTATTAACAAAGTACAATAATAATTAATTAAAAAATTTTAATAAAAAACTTCTATTTGAATAATGTTTATTAATATAAATAGAAAATAATTTAAAATTGAATAGTTTAAATATTTCATAATATTAATTGAATAGTTTAAATATTTTATTTTTTTGTGCACAATAAATATTGGATAAAATATTGCTTGTACATTAATGCTTGTTTATCAAGTAAAATGTTTTGTTAATAAGTGTAGTTCTTCCCATTTATTTACTAAAATTAGGAAAAATTTTAATAATTAATTTTAAAATTATATAATTAAACTTGAATATGTGTTATTAGCTTTATTGTATTTATATATTTTTTCTAGATTAAGTATTTTATAATTTTTTTATTCGTTTTGCTGCCTGTGTTCCAGTATTTTGAAAGTGTGATTTGTTTTATTAGAAATAACTAAATTATACTTTACAAACAATTTTTTATTTTTATTTTTGCCTCTTTTTCCTGATTCCTGTATATGATTATTCAAGAAAAATATTTATTCTGAAGCTTAAATTGTATAATAATTTTTTTTTTGAAAATCATGAAAATTTTAACTATAAAAATACTTTTTAAAAAAGCATTTGTATTTGTATTTTTATATTTGCTGAATTTTTATATAGATTAATAAAACCAATATATTCTATCAAAATTTAATTATTGTATAAAATTATCGATTTTTTAATACAAGATTGTACTACAGTTATTTATCTGAGATGTGTAAAAATAGTAAGAATAATATTATTTTTCCAATAATTATAAGCTTAGATTTACAAATGTGTCTGTTGTCTTTGTATAAACAGTAACCTGTCTTTAATCTGTCATTCTATAATTTGGTGGCGATCGAGCATTCGCTTTCATATTTTTTTTTTTTTTTTTTTTTTTTTTTTTGTATGGTTTCGGGCATTTGTTGATCTTGACTACCAGATGGCAAAACATTACTTTTCGCATTGTCAGAGATTTATTACGCAGGCTCAGAATGAATTAAACACACTAAATATGTGCATGTCTGAATTGTTTAAATTTTTATCTAGAGTGATTTATCTTTGACACACCCCATAATTCTGTAACCAACAAACTTCCTACTCCGGCATGGCCATAGTCTTGGATGTTAAAGAGAGGTTACTGTAAATTGATTAAAGTATCAATGCAAATATCTTTTACTATTTTTTACAGAATACGCTCTATGGAAATGGCATTCATTTGAATGAAGAAACTCTAGGAGGACATTTGAAAGCTGGCTTATCTCAATTTCTGGCTATTGAATTTTCTAAAAATAATGGCAGAGATAATCGTGTAATTAACAGATATCTTCCTTGGCTGTATCATTCTCCACCAACTATACAAGGGTAAATAATGATTATTTCATTTAAAATATATACCAAACACATTTGTAATTTTGATAAAGTGATTATTTTTGTAAACAATTGTAATATTTTTTTTTATGAGAATAATTATTTTGTATCATGATCAAAACCCACAAAAGATGAAAATAGTTTGAAAATCAATTCCTAGTTAGGATTTTTTTGTATTTTTAAAAAAATTCTTAAGGTTTTAAGTTAAAAAATAAATTCATTAATTGATTAAAAATATAAAGTTTAATGATTTTGAAACTTTTTAAATTTACTATTCCTTTTTAACAAGAAATAATCACCCATTCTTTTTTATAAAATTAAATAACCCTAGAAATTTTATTTTATTCAATTTATTTGCTAATGTATAAATAACAGGTTTTATTAAGAATCAAAATATTTAGAAGATTGAGCTTTGCATTTAAATTTAAAAATGAGAAACTACCACGTATTATTTTTTTTTTTTTCATAATGAAAAAATTAACTTCTATAAACCGCAATTCATTGAAAGGAAGGAATTTGAATGAACAAGTGTTTTAAAAACATGATATAAATATTAAATCATTTATCTTTGTTTTTAAAAATATTTTATTTTGATTTTAAAAAGAAGAAGGGTGATTATTTCTTGTGAAAAAACATTAGTGAGGACTGTGCAAAGTGGTTGATGGCCACTAAATTTTATTTAGTTTATTTTCACAGAAATCAAGCATAAAAACTATTTTTACATATGCAATTCAGAAAAATCGAGATCTTTAATGTATCCAATGTATTATAGAAAACTTCTATAGCTGCTTTACTTCTGCGTTTATGCTTTATAATTGGATTTATATTAAGAGGAGGAATTATTTTATTAAAATTAAAGGGCAATTTGGTCTTGTACTCATAAAAAGAAAATTTTTAATCTGTATTTTTTTCTGTTTATCGTGATTTTCCTCTTAAAATCGGCATTTATAATTTTGGACTAGAGAGAATAAAATAATTTGTATGATTTGCACTTGTTAAGCATTTTTATTTTATTTTTTTATTTATTATTATTATTTTTTATATACAGTGTACTTGTAAATTTTGATTTTTATTCTGCAAATTATTATTATTAACTATATTGCATTTTTAATGAAAAATTATTTAAACAAGGTAACATATTATAAATGTATGATAGTGGATAATGGAAAAGAAGATAAATGCTCATATTAAGGATGGCAAAAAAGTGAAATAATTAGTGAATATATTTAATGGAAATATTCCTTAACAGGTGGTGCCCCACATTATTACTCCTTTAATAGTTCATTGTCGTATTATTGAATTTATAGGCCTAAGGAATTCATGGATTGTGTAAGTCATATTCGTTTGTTGTCCTGGCTGCTTCTTGGAGCCCTTATCCATAGTGCTTTAATGCAGACTCCATCAACTTGTCAGCCAATACCGTTGGAATTATACCCTTCTATAGCTGAGCATATCCAAGTCATTTTAACCGGATTTTCTGAACAATCAAAGGTATTGATAATGCCATCAAAATAAGTAATTAAAAAAAAGTCAGTGTCTTTCATTGATATTAATGATAGTAATGTACATTATGTAAATCATATTTTCAAACTTAAAATAGCCAAGGATACTTTTTATTTTTTATTTAAATTTTTACAAAATATGAAGTCTCAAAATTTAATTTTAAATGCATTTAATAAGAATTGCTTTTGTTAAAATTATTATAAAAATATTCCTATGTTTTGGGAACTCAATTGTATTAAAAATATGTATTTAATAAATTAGTAGCTATGGAACTTTACTTACTTACTATATATGCATTGTAATGAAAAATGTTTAGTTTAAAAATATTGTAAAAAGTTAAATGCAATGTTGATTTATAAAAGTTAATATAATATCAACAAATCATTTTTATAAAAGAATGTTAAATGTATTTTTTTAAATTATAGGTCTCTGTCCTCCACATGTCCTCTTTATTTCATGCTTTCATTTTGTGCCAAGTAAGATTTTTACGTTAATATTTTAGAACAAATTATAATTAAATAAAATAATAAATTCGCTCATATATCATAGAGCATATTTTATTCTATTAATAATTAATAAATTTGCAATATTTTCTATATATCTACATTATTATTTTAACAAAAGAAAGTTTTTATTTGAATGTAGTCATATTTAATTTATAAAAAAAATTTTTAATTTCATTTTCTTTACAGAAATAATACAAAATAATGACAATTTCATAAAACTAAAAATAATAATAAGCTTTTAAAATAGCTTTTTTTTTTTTTTTTAATCTAAAAGTTTCCTATATGTAATTTGATAATAATCTGCAAAATTGGTTAAAACTGAAGTGTAGTTGACCTAACAAGTATTCAAAATTTTAAAATTTGTTTATATTACTTTGATTGCATTAGATACATATCTGAGTTTTTGGCATTATAGAGTAATATTGTGCAAAAATATCTATTAGACATAATTATTGAAGAAAAATAAAATATAGTGTCAAAAGAATAGCAATAATTAATTTTCAGAACAGAGGAAGTTTTGTGGCAAATAACTGCTTTGCATGTAAATGTACAGAACGTCTTTCCTTTTTAAAATGGACAAAGAAAATAACATTGGGAAATATTCAAGGCATTGCTATTAAAAATTCAATTTAAAGATAAGAAAAGAACTTTTAAAAATTAAAATGAATGAAAATAAATATAGGAAGTCAAAACTTTAATAGAAATATTAACATAAAATGGATGATTTATTTTGAACACAATAATATTATAGTTTAAAATTGCATTATAGTAATCTAATTAGAATACTATAATTCAAAATACATAAATAAAAGCAAAAAAATTTAAAATTTTACTCAAAAATCTAATTATTTTCTGTAAAGCTGTATTTGACATGAAACACTTTCATAATTTTTAGCTTTGGACCATGTATTGTGAGCATATGGTTGCATTAAACCCACCTGGAAGTGAGCAGAATCAAGTGTGTGGATCAATACTCACAGACTTTTGGGTCAAAGTTATGCCTGGAATTTTGCTACTTGTCTGCCATTCTAAGGTAAAAATATTAAAATTATATATATATTTTTAAAAATCTGTAATTGTGTTATTGATAAATGATTAGATTTAATAATCTTTAATAAAACATTTAAATCCTTTACTTCAGATAGTAAATTTTATTATAAGTTTTAAACTAGGTATAGCTTTATAGAAAATTTATAAGGATCAATAACTTTCACAAGATCTTTATTCAAAATGTTATTTGTTGAATCAAAAACTTAAAATTTTTTTCTTTATTTAATATAAATTTGTTATTGATTTAGTTTGTCAATTTTAGATTTAATTCTTTAACAAACGAATATATTTGGGACATCTGATATATTTTTAATCATTAGTTGTAGGTATTAATTAAAAATATTATTTTAGTAAATAATGCCAGCATTACCATCAATGTGGTTTGTAGAATATAAAAGTAATGTAATTTTCATGTTTTTAGTATGATTTCTTTTCTGCTGATATCAAAATATGATCAACAAGCATGCTATTATTTTTTTTTTTCAAATGCTAGATTAGTCATATCTGTCTCTTTTTCTGTGTCCTCAATTCTTTCTTTTTCTATCTCTTTGCATTCAATTTATGCAGGAAGAATATCCTCAGGTTGGCTTTCTTTCTTTCTATCTTTTATTCTTACTTTAATCCCTCTAACTCTAAGCTGAAAATTGCTTTATATATTTAATTATTATTGCAAATTTTTCTTATATTGCTAAGTTATGTGGAAAACAATTCTGAGTTATTGTAAGTAGTTTATCAATTTTTCAATTGCTTATGAATGGAGGGAATATTGAAATTATTATACAATATTTAATCAAATACTATAAAATCATACTTTATGAAATTATTATAAATTTTATCTTTCTAACATTTTGTTAAAATAAAAAAATTAACACAGTAGAACCTTGATTCATCATTTGTTTTCCTGCATTTTTCATTTAATTTAACAGTTCTAGTACAACTGCTAATTTAACAATGTTTTATAAAACCTTTTCTGATTGGTTCCCTAAAAGACATTTTTTCGCATCTATTAACCAAAACTTTTGAAGACTTTTTTTCTCTCAAAGTTTAGCGCAGCAATTCCCAACGATTTTCAATTTTAAAAATCGACTCAAACCACAGAGTAATTAATAAAATAGAGAGCATTCTCCTGTTCAGAAGAAACAGAAAATTATGATGAACATCCGTGGTCCCTTTTTGCTGCTCGCAAGTATTTAAAAACCGTAAACCTGTTATGAAGGAATTCTGAAAATTCCAAAATTTTTTGGCTGGAATTCTTCTTTTGGAGATAAAAATTTCAGCCGTTTTTTCATACATTTCGTTTAACTATATGTTTACTAAAGATAAATACATTAAAAAAATTATATTTGGTTTACAATCCTGATCATTTTGTATGAGATATAATAAAACATTATCAAAAAGTTCATGTAAATGAATTTGTTATTATTGTTGGAAAAAAATATTATAAACCTTTTTTTCTGAGAAATACATTTTCTAATATTTTATTAACTGATAACTTTATTGGCCATATAAAAAAATCACAAAAATAACTAATAATATAAGTATATATATGTAATATCAATAAATCCTAAATCAAACAACATTTTGTGTATTTTTTATTAATATATTACATATACAATAATGTTCAATTTTTACTTCACAAAAAGAAACAATAATATTCATGTGATAAATTAATACAAATTAATATGCAATAATAGTTAACAAAAGGTCATACAATTATTTAAAATGTAATAATTCTTTTGAAAATCGTTTTATGAAAAGACTTATTCTCCCTTCACACCAATATAGATTGCAACCAAAAAAATTGCCAAGCTATCATCAGATATGTTAAACTATAAAAGCCTAAAATTAATTCTAAATTAGTAAAATTAGTTCCGATTAATATATAAGTATTATAGCTATTCATTAAAATAAAAATCATCAATCCAACAAACTACATTATGCTGGCTGATATATAAATCGGATATGAATTGTAACACGCTACCAATCCCTTACAAATATATGGTAGAGTGATCAAGCTGGCTATAAAAGTGATGGGATGGTTATGCATCACATGACAATTGTGCTGACCACAAAATAGCAACCCTGATGTACGTTCTATTTTATTATTACTTTGTGACTGCAGGTTTGTTCAGTTTCTGTTGTCAGAAACGATAATCTGTAAAAGCATCTCGAATCAATTCAAACTACTCCATGAAAACATTCTGAGTTTTTCCCTATTTAATATACAAATGCAAAATAATTAGTATTGAAAGAAATATTAGTAGGTTGAGGAGATAGTTACTATGAAAGAAAAATGATGTTGATGATGAAGGAGATGCCAATGAAGTTGGTTCTGATGTTCTTAAGAAAAATCTAAATTATCGATATTTTAAGTAAATGAAAAACTATAATCAACTTTGATTTAATTTATTTTTGTCTAGTTTGGTACGTAAAAATTTTCCTACCTGCTATATTGTTGGATGTATGTAGTTAAAGGTATAGTATGTATGCAACACGATAATAACACGTAATCAATAAAATTATATTAATTTTGAAAAGGATAGATCAAGGTTCTCTTGTAACATTTTTCAAAAGAATTATAGATAAAATGTGAGATTGTCGAGAGTTGAAAACTATATTCCTATAGTTAAAGCACAAGTTTGGAATTATTAGAAATTTAACATAAAATTTATATTTATTGTTTCACCACAATTTCTTTAAATTTCTCTTGCAAGTTATTAGAATTGAAAACTATGCTAATTTATTTTTAAAATTTATTTGGCTATTACTTATTATAAACTATTATCTATATTATAAAATTTGCAAACATTATATTTCTAGAAAATTTGAATTTCACATTAATTCCAGTTTGTTCTTTTAGAAACAGAAATTTATTCGTAGCATTTGTTGGCTTTCTCTCAGCTTTTTCTGAAACGACTAGATAATCTGAGATTTTCTAAAAAATATTTTGACATTTTAAAAGTAATGTGAATAAATAATTCATTATTATTATATTAATAATAAATTGGCTTATGGGATATTAACAATATTTGCAGGATTATAGTAACAAAAAAATTATACATAGTTCTATATATTTATTAAGAAAGAAGAGGAGTTCTTAACCAAATAATGATCTATTGATAACAGCATTTTAAAATTTGTACGAAAAGAAAAATAGATTCCTTATACTGATATAGAAATGCTAATAGCTAAGGAATGTGTAAAAATAAATTTTAATTTATAAAATGTTAAAAAATAATAAAATTATTATTAAAAAATACATATGGATTTGTAATAGCTTTTTAGGATAGAAAATCTACACAATTCCAATTTTTTAAAAATAACATGTTAAAATGAAAATAAATCTCCAAAAATCACAAAAAACTATTTAAAATTATTTGCGGATTAATACTTTAGTAGAACGAATTGTAATATATTTTATTTGAATGTGTTATATATTTTTTATAGTTGGCAGAGATGGTTAGTCTGCATTTTCTGAGTCTCATGGAAGCGTTACAAGAATGCAATTCTACGATTCTTGCTCGGGTATGTTTTTTTTTTTTTAATTAGAAATTTTGAATAAAAATTACAACTGAAGAATAAAATTATAGCACTCTTTTATTCTAAAACTTATTCATGTTTTGTTTGTAAATTAAATGAAATTGTGTATATTTATGATTATATATAAATATTTTTTATGGTTTGCATGTTTTTATGGTTACCCTGATATATATATGTATAGTATAATCTATTTTTGAGGAATTCTTTCTTTACAATTTCACTCTTAACTTATTGCACTCTTTCAATGAAAGTATTTAAAATAATATGTGAGAAAAAAAAAACTAATTCATATCTAAGAAATAACAAATTATACACTTGATTTTATTTTTTTAAATAAAAATGTAAATATAATTCCTGAAAACTTCTACTACTTTTAAAATAATTATATTGATATGATAAATGGGCATGTTCATTTAAAAATATGGGCTTTGAAGAGTATATTTGCATAGAGGAAAAAAAATCATGAGGGAAGATATAATTATATAAAAATTTTACACAAAGTTAGTTTTAACTTTTCTTCCTAAGATTTAATGTCATTTTAAACTCTTGATATATTATTTATTTTATGAAAACTTCTAAATAGAAGCTGTTTAAGATATATGTATATAAATTTTTTTTCGTAGTTACTTCCTATGTGGACTCCTATACTGTACAGTTTTCAGGGGCATGTAAGTTACCTTTCACAACTATCTATAATAAAAAAAAAAAAAATCATGCATAATAAAAACTTTGTCAGAAATATAAAATTCCAATTTTAAATATTATAATACTACTGTGCCCCACAAGTAAGACCAATTATTATTATTTTTTTTTTTTCAAAAACTCTTTTATTTATTCTTCCAAATTTATTTAATTGCCTTCAAAGTAAACCTTTCCGGACACAATGCACTGCTAACTTTTTTTCAATCCTCAATGAATGCTAAAAAGTCATCGACAGGAATGGCCTTCAAAGCCCGCGGCGATTCATGTTGAATCCCATCAATCGACTCAAAACAGTGTCCCCGTAGTGGTCTTTTGAGTTTAGGGAATAGCCGGAAGTCGCACGGTGTAAATACGGTGGTTGTGTAACGATCGTTACCAATCGTGTTTTCGGTACCAATCGAGATTTGGCGCGTTTGAGGCCCAAAATGGAACGGACCGATCCTTTTGAAATTCCAACCTCATCAGCAAGGTCACTAATTGTAAATCGACGGTTTGCAAACACGAAATCTTTAATTTTTTTTTTTTTACGTGAGCTTCGTCGGTTGAGGTTGATGATCGACCACAGGAGCTCTTCGTCTTCAACGCGTTCTCTGTCTTCTTTGAACTGTTTATACCACTTCTAAAAATTTCTTTCCGATACAGGAATGCCTTCTGCAACGTTCTATACGTTTCCGCAAAGAAAATTTAATGCAAGTTCTTTGCTCAGTTAATTCAGTCATTTCAAAAATCGCCGGAATCAGCTTTAGCGTCTCACAAAGCGAAGCGTAACTCAAACACTAATGAATATTTTGACGTGAAATTTCACACAAATGTCAAGGACAGTGCCGGCAACCTAAAAAAAAAAAAAAAATTGAAATTCCATAAGACCCGGGAATTTTAAATTGGTGTTACTTTTTTTTGGACATGTACTATTGTTTGTGGAATATAGTATTTCATTATTTTTTTATTATCCCTCTGTGAAATAAAATATTATTGTTTTCTTGTCATCTTAAATAATTAGAACTAAATAGTCTTTGACTTTTATTGAAAATTTATATTATTTGAAAAAACTCAAAAGAGTTTCTGTTTATAATCTGCAACACAGAATAATTTTAGATAGTCTGAATTAAAAAAAAAAAAAAAAAGTATTGTATATGCAGTAATTGACATCTGTTCACATGTTTTCTTTAATATTTTGTTTCGCTTTTGTGATTGGTATCAAATTAGCATAACATTTTCATGCTGTGAACAATAATGAAAACAACAACAAAAAAATAGTATTTACCAGCCATATTCTAATGGAAACAAATTAATTTTTATTGAAACTTCCCAGAAAAAGAAATCCATAGATTTTATGTAGTGACTATAATCTGAGCTATAAAATTTTTGTAATGCATAAGCTGCACTTTATAGGCAGGAAATTACAGTAGTTACTATCAATATTTTCATTACCTTCAACTATTGTAAAAGAAATTATAATTTGAAATCAATTTAGTCTTAAATTAATTTTCAATAGTGTATTTATTTAATTTTACAATTATCTGCTTCACAGAATGTGCAACAATATTAAAACTATATATTTGGATTATAATGTTTATTTTTAAATGCATTGATCTAAAGATGAATGCATTTAGAAATATAATAAACTACCGAATTTGTACATATCTTTCAGTCATATATCATGAATTAGCATTTTAGCTACAATAAACAAACATTTATTATTTCTCAAATAATAATTTGATCCAATTATTTTTGCTTTTTAGCTCTCTGGTAACTTACATTTACGGTTACAAGCATGTATCAATTGCTGTCCACCTACAAGATCAAAAGAAGAAACTGCTGCTATTAGCACAACATTTTTACGTTGGTTACAACGCTTACAGTTTAAAATGGGCCAAATTGAATTGCAATCTTCTACAGCTACACAGTTTTACTCCTTGTAGTTGATTTTTGTGATGAATGATTTCAAGAAATAATATAATTTTATGCCATTTTTAGAAGAAAAAAATATACTATTCAATAATAGGAATTTTTAAAAAAAAAGCATTTTTTTATTATTCTTATTAACCAAAGTATCATTTTCCTAGCTTTAAATATGGTTAATATTTGAAAAGAAAAAAATAATAATTTGTCAAATAACTTTTAGTAAGCCCTTTTCTTTCACCATAAATATCATAAAAATTAAATGTGCCAAATTATATGGTCTTTATTTATTTGGAAGAAATTATATTTGCTTTGTTTCTTTCAGCTGTTATATACAATATATTTTGTTATTGTTAGATTTTATATATTTGTTACACAATTTATTCTCAGTTATTTTTATTTAAAAAAAATTTTTTATTTTTATTTATTTATTATGTGTTTTATTTTTATTTTATTTCTTTATTGTTATAATAACGCCAAGTCTTATCAGCCAAAGATTAAAAATTTTTCACATTATTTATATTTTTTTTATGAATTATCACCCATTAAGTTATTCGTGAAACTATCTTTACTATTTGTTCTGTTAATGGCAGTTGAAAGTGATTTCATAATATACATTTTATAAAATAATAATTATATTTAATCAGTGAATTGTAATAAAAGCAGCATAATTTTTTAACAATTATCAAGTTGCATGTATTGTATTATATATTTAAGTATCGTTTTCAAAATGGCATATAAATTTAAAACTTGATTTGCATATACTGTACGAAGTCAGAAGCAATTCTTAAATTTAGATTACATTTTAAAACATTTACACTTTTTCAAAGTATGTTATACAAATGAAATGTTTATTTATAGAATTATCATTTGTTTCATGTTGTTTATGCCTTTTCATTATTATTTTAATATAAACTATTCAATTTAAAAATATATTAAATTAAGTATTTATGTATGTATTAAAATTGCATTAATACTTAAAAACAATTTTAAAGTATATTTTAATATTTTTTTTTTTTTAAAATTATTGCCTTAGTGTGTATTGTTGCTTTAAAACCATAATCTATAGCGAGTAAAGTAATAGGCATATAAAAAACGAGCATCTACAAATTTTAATTCCTTCCCATGTTTTTTAAAGTCGGGTATTACTCTACAGTGTACAATATAATGCAGTGATATATAGGATTATATTAAGAAAAACCTTAAATTACTGGTGTTTTAAGTAAGAAAGGTATTAGTATTATAAATTTTTTATCTGCAAATGTTTTTAGTTCTTTTTAAATTCTTTAATTTTTACCATTTTAGCAGCAAATAAAAAGGGAAATTGTTTCATCATTGCATATAGTTTTATGCTAATTAATTTTAGAAATTTTATACAATATATTTTATATTTAACTACTTTATTTTATTAGACATAAAATAAAGTCACATGACTGTCGGGTTATTATAATTTCCCCTCCTACTTTGAGAAATCCAATGAATGTAGAAATTTTGCATTTCTGTTTTGCTTCCAAAATATTTAAGTTAGAATTATAATATAGTGTAAAGTATTCTATTACAAAATTATTTTAGTAGTTTTTAGCATGTGTTAAATAGAAGAAAAACTCTATTGAATCTTATTGTATTTCATTGATAATAGTTTACAGAATTAGATTCCAGTGTTATGTGTATCTTCATTGTTATGCTGGCAACTTAATTCTTTTCTAAAATTTTGGAACAAAAATAAGAATGAGAGCTTTTCTGTGAAATGTGAACAAACATTGGTAAATTTATGTTTATCAAGCCAAATCTTAATTATTAAAACAGCTATCATAAAATAAAATTAATTTTATAATTCAAGATTACATAAAAGTTCCTATTTATGTGTTATCTCAAGCAATTAAAAAGTGCTATATTGATTATTAGGGGCCGAAAAATGGGATAGTATGGATTTGTTCAAATAATATTAAAATTCTTTTTATTAGGTAAGGTGTATTAATTTTTATGTATGTAAGTAAACTTATGACCTTTAGTTTCAAGTCATCGTATTTTATTAATATGACCCAAAGTAGATTAAAATTAAATTAATCAAATTTACAATCATTCTGTATTTGTTAAAAAATAAGATGTTACATTTTTGATTTATTAGCTTTAGATTTATTTTACTATAAAAATCGAAAAGCTATTCTACCATTACATAAATTTCATTATAAAGAACTACTTGGACCTAAATTACCAATTTACATTGTTGCAATTGGTTTAAAAACATCAAAGTTTCGCACTATTTATACAATAATAATTTTCTGGTTTTCGAAATTTTTAAGAAAGCAATGTTAAAACAAATTGAAAAGAAGTTTTAAGGCGTCCCTTCATCTAAACTATATATGATGAGTGTTGAATATGCAAGATGATTTTATATGGCATCATTAAATAAACAGTATTTTAATTAAAATCAAAATTCAAAAACATTTTTCTAAATGAAAATTGTTGCTAAAATTTAATATTAAAAAGGAATTCAATCCATGCCTACAAACTTTTATGGATTTTCCATAAAGCATTTCAACAAAGTTTAGAAATTAAGTAAATATTCTGAAAGTTTTTGATAAATTGTCAGATATGTTATGAAGTAGTTTTAAATGAAAACTATTCAGGAGGAATAGTATTAAAAATAAGTAATATTTACATTATCTTAAGTGGAGATATTATAAGCTTACAAAAGGTGATCAATAAAAAATGTCATATTTCCAACTAGGCAATATAGCAAATATTTTTTCTGAATAATATATGTTTAAATAATTTATCTTTTAGAAATATCCATAATAATGAATGAAAATTAATTAAAATTTTATTACAAAATAAAATAAAATTTTTTAATCAGACTGACAACATATGTTACATAATTATAATCACTGTCCATGGTGAATTTTGTAATGTTGGTTGTTTCTTAAAATAAAATACAAGAAATCACACATTAATCAAGCATTATTATTATTATTCTTATTATTATTTTTAGATTTTACTCGGATTATTTTGTAAAAAATTATGTTGTTTTAGAGAAATAAAATAAGTTGTTTTAAATCTATAAATTAACAAGATTTCAAATTAGTTTATTTAATAATGCATAAAAAGTTAGTATTTTTTTTTTATTTCTTGACTTTAAATCTATTTTTTAATGATGCAAAATGTCCTGATTGTTGCTTTGATTGTTTTTTTTTTTTTTTTTTTTTTCTAATAAGAGGTCTTTTGAAATCCAAACTTTAACTTGATTTAAATATACACTTTTTTTTTTTTCCCCATGAATTTTTCTAAAATGAATGTTGACAATACTTGACTAAGGAAGAAAAAAAAACATGGTTCAAGTTTTTTAATGGAAAATTTATTAAAGTTTCAAATCTTGATCATGTATCATAAAAAGATTTTAATTCCATTCATAAATATTTGCACACATACTTTGATCATTTGTGAGACATAATTGTCCATTAAATTGTTTAATATAATATGTTGCCATGTGTACAAACTTTGCCACTATCAGGCTTTAAAAAGAAGTGACAAGTTTGTTAGTGACTATGTATTATTAAAATGTTGAAAAATAGATTAAATTGTATTTTTGTTATTAAAATATGATCAAATAAAAAATTAATTAGAAAAGTTGTTTCAATTATTGCAATTTATATTGATAAAAACACAAAATCAAGATATTTTCATTAATTAATGAAAAACACAATTCATAATTTTTACTTAAATTAAACAAAAAAAAAAATTAAAATTTTATTTTCAATAATTTTTAAGGGAATAATGTAATCACATATTTAATATTGAAATATATTCATGCTGAATATAATTAATATATTTCTCTATATATATATAAATGAGTAAGATGAAGAAAAACATAAAAGCAAAAATATGCTTTATTGTAATAACTATGTAAATATGTACAATGATTAAATAAGTTTATTTCTTCATTTCCTTTAAGGTTTCAAATTTCTAAGCTTCGTCATTTCTTTATAAAGAACTTGCTTGTGCACTAAATTAAAAAAATAAATTATATATAATATAAATGAAATCTGTAACAAATTTAATAATAACTACTGCTTTAGTATATAGAAAATTGTGTTAAATTAATTGTATACTGCCTGACATAGAAAATGCAACACCATAAAAAGTAGATGGAAGGTGATGCAACAAAATATGAATATGCAAACATAGAATGCTTATATAAACAAGTGATGTTATTTACAAGAAGATAGTTTTATACAGTGATGAAATATGCAGGCTGATCAGCAGGAAGTAGAACCACTTTTTGAGGCAACACAAACTATAATTGGAGGATTAAAGTACAGATTTAATTTGAGTGTGGATATTATCCTGACAGACGGAAGTCCATATGTTCTCAATCATCCTTCCCAATTCATCCTCCAATTGAGGTTGGGACAAAGCAAATAAAGGTAATGATGTTCCAGATATGCTCAATAAACAAGAGATCAGAAAAAATGCAGACCAAGGAAGATTTGTTTTCTGATTAATGATGTGCAAATCTCATGTTGTTCTACTGGAAGATATCATTTTTGCAACTGCTTAATGTACCAACTTACTGCAGCACCTCATGCAGTTGTGCCTCTGATACATACCAGGTATTGTGTCTGATGTCACCTCCAAGCCATTATGATGCCACATTGACAAGAAACATTATTTATGTTCAACAACAGTGGTTGAATTGGCTTTATTCCCCTGATGTCTCTAGACTTTTAACTGGCAGCTATTATCTGACAAACAGAACTGAAACAAGTCACTGAATACCATATTATGCCATTCAGTCATCCAAGTGGCTAATTTCCAAGACACTCACAATTTCTCATGTTGGTGAGCTAGCATCAATGGAAGTCTTTGCAAAAGGTGGGTTGTGAAACTATTCTCCTAGATATTAATAAGTTCCCGTCACATTCCACAGAATGTTGAGAGTAGTTGATTGTTAGGCCACTGCCACTTCCCTTTGGATGCTTCGATTTATGTGTTCTGTTGCTTAGTCAAGGTGGGCCTCATCTTCCTTTTTTTTTTCCTTCTATGCATAATGATCAATAGCGATATGCTGTAAGAATAATCATCTATTTGCAAGTTAAGAATTTCACCTCTCATGAAATTCTATTGCAGCAACTGCCTTTGGTATCATTGTCCAGGAAGTCAAAATCTTCATGCATTCTTCCGAAACACAGAACTTGAAATTTTGTAGACGACAGAGTATAACAACCATTGGTTTATATAACATTTCCTTCCCTCCAATCCTGTGACCTACTTGCACATTGCATCATCTGTATAACCAAATTAGCTGTATATTCCCTGAAATTTTCATATTTAAAAGGCCAAATCTTCATAGTGTGGCATTTTCTCTATCAAGCAATATATTAAAGAAATCCCACAAATCTAATTGCAGTTAGTTTACCTCAATTATAAAGTACAATAAATATCAAAAAGTGCTGTCATTTTCAATACTTATTTGTACTAATAACTGAAACACTAAAATAAAAAATTCCCTTCACCATACTAAAAAAAAAGTGCAATTTCTATTTTCATTTTCATTTAAAAATAAAATGGAACATTAAGTTTAACTGAAGCAGCAAAATAAAACAAAAACCCTTGATAATATCTGCTTCAAAACAACACAAGTCTAAAACATTTATTTGTTTATCCAATGCCTAATAGAAAACTTATACAAAGAAAATTTATCAAATTTAATTTAATTGAACTATCTTATTGATTGAGTATTTTGTGGTTCAGTGTTTATTACAAGCATAAGATATTGAATGAATCTTTTAAATTTGTTTTAATGGGAGTTTCTTATTTAGCTCAGAAATATAATGAAATTTCTTTTAAGTGTTTTTGTGTACATTACTTTAACTATTTCTCTTTGATTCAACACAAGTTGCAATAATATAGAATTCTTTCAAATTATAAAGGATTTTTCTATGATTATTGTTATGCTTTCCTTGTGTTAAATTTGATATAAAATTAGACTTTTATATTCAAAGTCATTAGGATATGAATTTTTTTTTTACAAGCCAAACACATCCATATAATTGGCTTGACAGCCTGGGCAGGTCTTTCTGTAAAGAAATATTCATATCTTTGATTTTGGTTTGCCAGTTTTTTTCCTAGATAATCTTGCAATCAGTTCAACAGAATCGATCCATTTTAGATAAGGATTTTTTTTTTTTTTTTCCTCTACAACTCTAGCATTTAAAATTTTCTGGACAGAATTGTTTTACCTATTTTTACAACAACATTCTTAATATCTAGTTGCCAATTGACAATATATATTTAATAACAATATATGCTGTCAATTAACACAACATATATTTAATAATATCTGGTTTTTAAAAACTCTATACAATTATAAGTTGCTTTTTCTAAGCATTACCTTTAACAAAATATTACTTGATTCAAAATATTACAGATTTCTGATAACTTTTCAAAAAGATCAAATATATTCCTTTAGGGACTATGATTCAGAAGCATAAATGGTTACTTATATATGGGACATAAAATATGTACGATTTTGATTATAACTTTTCAGATTATTAGATTTTAGTGATTAGTGCTTACATACAATTAGGATCAATAGTATAAGAGTTTCCAGTAATTCAGATTGAAATGAGATCATAGCCAGGAGACTTATCATGAAAACCAGAGTGAAATGATTGTGTTTAGCTTCACTTTTCGGCAGATCAAAATATTTAATCCATCTCTGTAGAATGTTTTCCTGCCAGAATTTTACCATTAATTTCTACAAAAGCTACAATTCAGTTTAAAATATGATCAAACATTGTTAATTTCCTAATATAATGCTCTTCATTCATTCGTGGATTTCAAAGGTTCAATATCTTTTAAAATATTCTCTTCAAATTTCTTTTTTGATAAAACTTCTATTCTGGCACTATTGTATTCTTCAGAATTGGGTCTGCTGTATGTCTGCATTATCTTTTATATTTTTATTCTTTTTCATAATTGCTGCAGTACATTCATCACTAAACTAATTTTATTACAAACTAGTTTCCTTTGCAGTACTACCAACATTGAAAATTGTATCTTTTAGTTTCATCCCTTCACTAAGGATTTATTGTTATCAATATTTTCAAGTTGTTTATCTAATCTAATAATATACCCAGAATTAATTTTTCTATTTTAAACATATCACAGTAAAAAGCGGCTTTATGGCATTCCCTTATTCTCTATTGAAATTTGAGAGTCTTTTCTATGTTTGGCTAAAATCAGAAAGTGATTTGAATAAATGTCTCTTTCCTGTATGTCATCAGAGCAACATCTAAAACATAATCAATCTGATGGGAGTAGAGTTCACTAGTAATAGCTATATGGATTTGCAAAACTCTTTATGGCAAATATAGTGCTTCTAATTGGGAAAAGGTAAGTAAAACAAAATTAATCAACTACTCCTGTTATCATTAGTGTCTTCCTGTAGGCTATATTGCCTAATAAATTTACAAGTAATGGTTATTTTCCCATTTTAATGTTAAGATTCACAATAATTTGCATGTCATTCTTTGGTCAACAATCATATACTTTAGATAAATTTTCATAGAAAACATCCTTTCCCTCAGATTAAACATAGACACAGTTAATGCTATAATGAAAAAAAGTCTAAAGATATTTTATTCATTCATTCATTAACAATGAAACATGTGCTCTCAATACGAGTTCTGGCATGGCAATTGTAAAAAAAGAAATGTGCCTTTCTGTAATAAATCAAAATATTGTTAACAAAATGAAAAATTCTGCAAATAATTACTGTTTAAAATTTTTTTTTATTTAAGTGAGAAAGTTGAAACTAATAAGAATCTATGCAAAAGGTCTTCTACCACGACATTCTTAATCAACTTCATAATTTTTTTTTTTTTTTTTTAATATTTAATAACTAAGTCATTAAAGAGTTAATTTTTATTCAAAAACATGAATGCAAATAAAATCTAATTATATGCTTGTTTTGAAGTCATAAATTTGTATTATAGAAGTTTGTATTTATATATTGCCCTATCAATTTTAATTATTTTTCTACTTGGCAAGTTTGTATATAAATCTAAACATTTGTTAATGCTATGAAGTGACTTATTCTCATGTATTGTTTTTCATTGAATAAACATACTTAATTTTTTTTTTTTTTCCCTTTAACTTTTAAAATACCAGGGACTTTAAATAAATATACTAATTTACCTCTCTCCTTTCCTTTATAATAAACTCACTAGCAATAATCTCCCCATCCAACATTTATGTAGTCAAATTTAATATATTAAATTGAAATATATTTTTGCTTATTTATTGTGCAAAAAAAAAAAAAAAAAGTGATACTCCATTTTGAAGGTGTGCGGGGAAAATTGACAACATCTAACTAATCATTTAGCACTAAATGAAGTCAAAATGAGATATTTTATAATGAAATATGCATAATCAAATGGGAAAAATTAATTTGTTTGAAAATATAAATTTTTTTTTTTTTGTTGAAGACAAAAAGAAGGTCATAAAAAGAAATTAACATAATTCATATTGCAAAATAATCATTCAAAATTAGTTTTTTAAGAATTTGGAGGTTAAGAAAAGGCTGAGAATCCCATTTGATTGTTTACTATTCAAAAGCAAGTTTCATATTTGAAGTTTTAAATCTATATAAAATCAATATATCATAATATTAAACAGATGATTTTAGAAATTTCAACATCATCCGGCCCTACCATTTAGTATTGAACAGATAATATACATATGGCAGAATTTAAACAAATAAGAATATTTTTAAATAATAATAAAAAAAAAAAGAAAATGCAAACTTGAAATCAGAAAAAAAAATTACACAAAAACAATTAATATTATTGTCAAGTTATTTATTGAATCTAGATGGCAGAATAAGAAATAATCATTAATGTGGGAGAGAAATGTCCTTTTAGGAAGATATTTTTCAGGGATTAACATTATTTCTTCATGGATTACAGTCCAGGAAAAAAAAATTTTTTTTTTTAATTATTTTTGCCATTACTGTTCAAATTTTTTTGAGAAATTTCATAAGCATACACAATGACTTGGCCTTATTTATCATTTTTTTAAAAGGTTATATTGCCGCTAGTGAATGTTAATGCAACAATGCCATTTTAACATATACTTAATAATTAAGTTTTTTGGTACTTTTCCCTCATTAACGAGATGCTACTTCAAAAAATGCAAAATTGCTCCCAAATCGTACTCTAAAGTTAAAAAGTCACAATAGTTATGACAAAATTCATTTGTAAGATTTAAATCTTTAACATGGTTATGCATTTTTCGAGATCCCTACCACCAAATTTTGTTACATGCATCAAAATGGTTATCGCCAACAGATGATAATCATTTTGTATCTCGTTACTAACTTTTATGACAACCTTGTTTTTCACAACAGCTTATCTGGATTTGATTATAATTTACATATAATCATAACAAATCCAGCCTGCCTCACCTAAATGTTTCATAATAGAATTTAAAAATAAAATAAATTATCTGAATTAAAATTTAAATATCAGCATTTTTCAAAATGTTAAGTTACAGAACAAGAATTAGTAATTACAAAGGTATAGTATATTTTATACATTCCAATGCCCGAGTGTCCAGGAAACAAAGCTGGATGAAACATCGAAAATAAAAAATCGGATTTTACTACTTTTCAAATTGTTAACTTGACTTGGTGTTTTGAGATCAAATTGTTAAAAATAAATTATAATTATTAACATGTTTCTTAGTCTTTAAACTTGTAATCATTATTTAACATTATTTTTAAAATGTAGTAGAAAAATTATAAGAAAAAGTTTCCAAATAGAGGTTTATTAAACAACCAGTTTAGCATGTTTTAAGAATAAAACTTGGCCCCAAATAAAAAACCCTTTATATAATATAATATAATAATATATAATTTATATATATATATATATGTTAAAAGAGAAAATACATACCATAAGGATCATATTTCACTACCTCCATCCTGTCAGTTAACCTAAGACGTATAGCTGGGAATTTGTGTTGAGATACAGTACTCTTTAACCAAACAACAACATGCCTGATAAAAAGAAATATTTTTTAAATACTGTCAATTATAAAAACGAATCAGAGCAAAGAATAAAATGAAAGAATGATTACTTACGAATATTTTCCCATTTTCAACTATAATAAAAAAAGAAGCAATTGTAAATAATCAGTTAATGGATATTAAATTTTTAATTTTCTTTAATATATATAGATTTTAACATGAAATATTTAAAGAATAATATTAAATAATTCATTACTTAATAAACAATTCAAGAAGTGTTATAGTATAAAATGCATAGAATTTAAGCATTTACACTAAAAAACTTCCAAAACAATTGCATCAATATGAATTAAAGAAAATATAAAAATTGTTTCAATCAAATCAAAATAAAATAAAATACCAATAAAATATAAATTTAAATTAAATACCTAATCAAAATATTAAAAAAGCACCTGCACTTAATGCAGAAATATCTAATGAATACCAGCTGTGCTTTACATAATTTAACAATAATAAAGTACAAAATAACATTCTTGATTTTTACTGTAAGCTAATTATAAGAAAAGGGAATTGTAGAGAAAACTAATCATAATAGTAAAAGGAAAAAATCACAGCTACCTCAAATAATGCTGGAAATAAATAAATAGTTTAACTTAGTTCAGTTTTAAGTTAAGTACTTAAAGTTTTTTTTTTAAATACTAAATTTCAAAAGAAAAAAAGTAGCTTACAAGATAAAAAAAAGAAAGAAATCACAAGATTTCTAGCAAACTGAAAATTTAAAATATTTTTTTCATGACTTTTCGCCGAAATGTATACATTCAATACAAGGACAGCAGTTACAGTTACACTATAAAAAATTTGTTAGAATTATAATTTTTTTTTTTTTCCTATGCTGAATTCAATGAAAAGAAAAAATGGACTGCAGACTTAATATTATGATTAATATTGTAATAATTAAAAAAATAGCTCAACATAAAAAGAATATTGACTACTTTGATTGTTTTTAAAAAGGATTTTCAAATCCAATCATTCTTAAACATAATATACTAGGACTAATGTTTAACTCTTCAGTGGTAAGGTAGCTCAGTTCATAGCCCTTCACGCAAGCTACATAAAAAGTCCTTATGAAAAAGGATGAACACAATAAATCCTTTGCTTTGGGAATTCCTTCTGTTGCATTTGAACAAGAATAAACACATTTCAAATGAAGTTTTTCAAATTCTGGTGTATAGCTGACAAGCCCTTTGATAAATACTGAATGTTTAAACTTATTATTATAGAATTTATTACTGCGGAATTTCTTCGCCTTTCGCAAAAATTTATGATTTTTTTCTTAGTCTGCAATTAAGGATTCTAGTTGTGTTTAGGCCCGCTTAGCTATTATCTCAATTCTTTCACCTGTTAGCGTTTGATTCTTTTCTGGTAACTTTTTCCTCGTTTTATATTAAGTTAGATAAGTCACCTATGTATATGTGTGTGTTACTTTCATTTAAGACCTACTTAATATTCTTGCAAAGGGTTTTCGCATTTATCTCAAGTTCCATGCAGTCCGAGAGGGTTCTATGTTTTAACTGCAGTGTATTTAAATCCTATTATTGTGGGCAAAACTTTATATCCCAATCTCATGGAGTACAGCTTTTCAGAAGATCTACAACTCAAGGCTCACTGAGACATTCAAACAGACCTACTGTAATTACGATGCATGATCATTTACTATAAATTTAGTACTGAATGGATTGATCCCCAAATGTATCCTGAAATGCAACAATCATATTCAAATTACCCAGAAAAGCAAATTAATAATTTCCACCGACCATTATGACAGTGCCAGACAATTGGCAAATATAAAAGCTATTAATGTCGTGTCAGTCTCTTCATGTCTTTACCCGGAGAAATAAAATTCTTTCTTCACAATATCCCTACTGATATTTCATTCGAAGGATTCGTTAAAGAACTGGAATAGGAGAACAGTCTTACCATAATAGAATTGAAAGATTTGCTAACAAAACAAGATACCCAGTCCGGTCCACCATTTTTTGTCACCATGTTTCATTATCAAGGCAAGTCAAAGTAGGGCTTACGAGACAAAAAAAAATTTACTGATTTTTACTGGCAAATATTGTCAGTGTTGCAAATGATTCTCCTTCACAAATTCTACTGCAGCATGCAAAAGTCCTATCATTTGTGAATTTTTCAATACATCACATCAGAGCGAGTTCATTTCAGCTAGGGTTCCTAAATGTGCTAAATGCAGCGAAGGACATACAGTTACGACCACAATCACACTAAACTCATGGTAAAAGAACGTGTTTTTTTTATTCGAAACCCTCAATCGATTTTCATTCATTGAAATCAGTAGGCTCTATCGCATTTCTAATGAATGCATTCCATATAAGCTCAATCACGCAGTACCTTCATCTCTAATTATATTACATCCTTTTGGTGGCATGGATGTTTGTTGGTGGTTCGGAATCCACATTAAACTGTAGGTCCTGGTCTGCTTAGCCTAAACTGTGCACAAGATGACCGCAGAGCGACGAACCAAACGAAACCAATTATATTACAGAATTGTGATTGTTTAACAAGTGAGTAATATCTGATTAAACAATTTCATGAAACTCAAAATATGATTAAAAATATATGTCACTTACAAACTATCTTATTTTAAGAATTAGTCAAAGAGTTGGTGGAGAATATAGCTGCATATTTAGCCTTCCTTAGTCAAATAATTAAACTCTGTCCTTGCCTCAATACGACTTCAATTACTCCCTTTAAAGACAATAAATTTAAAGGGAAAAAGATTGTCTTTCGAAGTTCTGCGGAATTTTTACAATACAGTGGCGATCTTGGCGGAACATGATGTTCCATCCAATGCTCTGTCATCATCTTTAAATTGCACTGCACATTATTTCAATTACCCTAAAAGAAATATAAAGAAAAGGGAGAAATGTGGGAATCAACAGTTGCATCAACGTAAAGCTATTTTCTCACACATCGTAATCCTTTTTCTTTTACTAGTTCTTTTAATAGTTCATCGAACAAAAAAAAAATTAATAACAATGAAAAACATAAGGGACACTATAACATAAAAATCCATTTCAAGACAAAGGCAAAAATCGGTACAGAATCATATTTGTTAAGGGATAATCAGGTTTCTTGAGACCATCTTTTTATACAATCATCTGCATAGAAGTTTGGGTCCTTCATGCTGTAAAATCTTTTCCACATCTTAATGATCATTAGGTTTTTTTTTTTTTTTTTTTTTTTTTGTATAACTTTATAAAACGAATAAACTTTTTTTTTTTTTATTTACCGAAGTATCTTGGCCTCAACTTAATTCCCGTATCAAACTGAGCCCTTTGAATGATCACTAGATCATTAATGTGATAAGTAGGAGCAGGTCTTCACCGTTTGTTTGTAATTCTTTCTTAAATTTTCAGGACGTTATTCTTTGTTTTTTTAGTTTGTCTTATTCTACAATTACGTTGTTTGCAAATTCATTTAAAATTTTTATAATCTTCATGCTTTCCTTCTTCTTTCTTCATCTTGGTTTTACGAAAATCAATCTGGTTGGTTGTCACAGGAACTTTTTTTTGAGATCAGATTTAAATAACCGCCTTCTTTTTTTTTCTGTTGGACACTATGCTCGTTAAAATTTTTTATAACATTTTCAATCTGTGACTGAAATTTCTCTGCCTTTAAATTAGTAGCTTTCAATTTTATCCTGCACCTTAGCTTCTCGTGATTTGACCACTTTAGTTTCTTTGAAAAATTTCTGTTTATTTTCTTTAACTTACGTTTGAAAAAATACTATTCGTGGACGTTTATCAATGGAAATATAGTCATTTAAAGAAATTTCCATCTTATTTTGAATGATGTCAATTTCATTTGCTTGGTAATTCTTTGACAGCTGGGACACTTGACGTCGACATTCATCATTCAGAATGGGTGATAAATCCATCTCCCTTACACTTATTGCAGCAGCTGTAGAATCTAAAAAATCGTTACACTCTTTTGGGTGTTGAACCTAGTAAATTGAGTGGTACTCTAAAATTTTACTTAAGCAATGTTTAAGACCACTAGACCCCCAACCCTCTTCAATTTATTCTTTTTCAACTTTCTTAACAGCAGTAGAACACTTACGAGAATTCACCATCACATTCGTTTGGCTTGTAGTGCTACTTTCTATCAACAAGGAAGGGAAAGGGGAGATAATTAAATGTAACCTCCGGTTCTTCACAAATCCTTTCTATTATGTTCACATTAAATTCTCTTTCTTTCTTATAAATAGAAATGCAATTATTATTAATAGAAAAATTTAAGTGGATCCATGTATTCATGCCAATAACACATTTGTTACATGTTCAAGAACATGACTTTTTACTTTCATCGTCGATTACAGTTTCAGCATCAAAATATCCTACTGGAGTAATATTTTTCTTCCAATATACCCATTAACTTAATATCATTATAAAGTAATTTAGGATATTTACATGCATCATTATCATGCATTGGCGCAACAGCCTAATAAAAGGCCAAGGCAGTCTGCCTACTGACAGATTTTTAAACATGAGATATTTTTCTTTTTAATCCATCTTCTCGGATGTAGCACTACGATCTACTGTCCTATTAGACCGGGACCTACGGTTTAAGGCGAACTCTGAATCATTGCAAACGTCTATGGTCCCACCGGCACTCGAATCGAAACCTATGGCTCCGAGCGTCAGAGCGCGTCATTCGACCCCACTACATATACACTCTATTTAATTATTGTTAATTCCATCTATTACTGACATTATTTTTAAATGACAGATTAAAACATCTTCATAAATTTTAGTAGGAATATATTGATCTTTAAACTGATTGGTACTATTAAAATCACGAATAAATTTTAGAAATATAAATTGAAAAGCACAAATTATAATTGAAACATTTTAACCACTTTGGTATATCAGGTATTTTTCTGAAACATGATCCCATTTTTGCCACATGAAAAACAAAGTATATCATTTTAGATTTGTAATAGTTATTATTTACTTCTGGCACTCGCACTTTATTATTACTTAAATTGTGATACTTAGATTTTCTGTTCTTTTTTTAATAACGTCATATACATTTAATTTTCCTTTAAATTATTTTAATGTTTTTGTATCCGTACAAAATAATTATATTGTGAGCCGAATCGTTAATTCATTTTATAACGTACTGCATCAAAAGCATTCTCTCCTATATTACTGTTACGACACAATTGTTTTATCGTTTAAAATATTCATCTAATGATTCGTTTGCTCTCATTTTCTTTTGATAGTGTTTCATGTAGGTGAGCAGAGTTTCTGCTAACGCCGTATACTGACAGATTTCAGTTTTTGCCAAAACGTTATTTTTGATTCAGAATGAATGAAAATCTTAGTTTTACCAATAATGGAACGTTGAGCATAGACCCATTTAGAAAAATCACTTAATTGAAAATTTTCTGACATTTATTTATTGTTCTGCACATTGCATGGAATGATTGTATAAATGGCATGATATAACTAAACACATAACAAAAAACATAACTTTCATGTTACTAAAATTAATACTCAAGCTAGACATCTCTTGATCACTATTTTTGTTATCAATTCATCTTTATGATATTTTCGGTATCTTCGTCATACGATTTAATTTCTTCTATTTAGTTTTAGATTTATTAACATGACAAAACAGTTACATTATGATTAATAACTTCTTCTTTATTCCTTAATTTCCTAGGTTTAATAAGTTTAGAAATAATATTAAAAGTCAATTATTTGTTTTATAGTTCTATTTTTGCCATTAAATTCATCACTTCCTAAAGCAAAAATTAAATCCTTAAAAAAGACATTAATCTTTTATTTCTTTTATCATCGGCTGTATCAAAAAGCTAAAATTGAAAATATTAGCATTGTCTACTGAAAGTAAAAATCCGTGAAATGTTTATTAAATTCACCTTGAATGGTAAATAAATTGAAACACTTTGAATTTTTAATTACATTGAAACTTTTTTTAACTGGCTGCATTTTCTAATGATAAAAAAAAAAAATCATACTCACTAACACACAGAATATAACCAATTATGGAAGTAACAATTTAAAAATAAAACCTTTTTTTTTTTTTCGTTATTGTAATGTCCACTATAAGCACCACATTTCCTCACCAGCGATGTTTGTTTTGCTTTTATCCCAAGAATTTCCTCCATTTCTTTAGTCCCTCAACAATTTTTCATTTCATTTTGATTGTTAGAATGACCAACTGGAAGCTTTTAATTCCATTAATTTAATTATGTCCACTTTACACACAATTTATAACGCCATTTTTGCGTTTACGAATATCATTAACAATATTGAAGATTAAAGGAATGAGTTTATTAATTTTCCAATTAAGTTAGGCGCAAACAAACCACCAATGGAAGATGAAGGGGAGGACATTGCCTTCAGAGTGATTTTAAGGGTAATTTGGTCGCAAAGGTATGGTATTTGGAGAAAATTTCCACCAGGCAGTCTGGTTGTTACTATAGAAAACTTATTATTAAGAAATATTGATAATATTTCTGATTGCAGAATAAACATTTCTGATTCTTTATAAAAACTGGTGAAAACTATAAACTATTCTTTATAAAACTGGTGTTCTTGATAAAAAGGTAATTAATAATTTCATTAAAAAATTTGTTTTCGTATAATTCTATCTAAGGATTACTAAAAATATTTAAAAAGTAGTTAAAAATGCTTCTGTTCATTCTGTAAAATTATAAAATAAAATTCAATTTGGCACTACTGCCAGATCACGACCTGATGGCAATTGGCTAGCACTGTGATCTTTACTACCACAGGCTTCAGGTTTGAATCCTGGCGGTGGCATGGATGTTTGTGAGTGGTTCGGAATCCACGTTCCACGTTAACCTGTATGTCCCGGTCAAATTAGCCGAAAGTGTTCACAAAATGACCGTACAACGACAAACAAAACCAAACGGCCAGAATATCGATTACTTCAACGTTAATACGATTGTGTCAACTCCAATATTTCGATGAAAATTTAATAAAGCTAAACCATTTAGATGTTCTTGCTCTACTGTGTTTCTCAAATAGGAATCCAGCCATAGTAACGTTGGAAAAGGATCTTTCATTCAAGAACGATTTCACTGGTAGAGTGGTAAATATTTTTAATAAGAAATATAATTTAAGATAAAAATCCTTGTTGCATTCGTGTAATTCTTCAATTACATTTTTGCATATTGCAGTTCTAAAAAATTTATGAAACCGCAAATTTAATTTACTTTCCAAAATGAAAGTACTAGTTGAAATATTATGGAATTTTCGCAAATCCGTTAAGTTCAATGTAGCTTTTTTTCTGTTTGTTATTTGGAAAAAATGCATAGCATTTGCGTCATATAAGTTTTGCGATTAATAAACCTTTCTTTCAATTGGCGCAACATTTAATCTAAAAATGGCATAAATATCATTTTTCGGAAAAAGTCTTCTATCAAATAGGCTGGTATTTGCCGGGAAATAATTCTCGACTTTGTTTCAAAATTGAATTTTGGAATTTATTGAAATGTCGATCACAGGTTATTCTCATAGAATTATTTTTTTCATTAAGTTTCATTAATGTAAACGTCATAGAGTATTCGAAAGTTGCATTTTTAGACAAATAAATTTAGGTTCTCTAAAAGCTACTACTTTTCATTCAGTAAAACTAAAATGCATGAAATCTTTGCAGAATACACATTTATTTGAAAGTAAAAGATGATCGCTTTTTAATGACAATACAATAGGCCTTTCGTAATATAGCAAATGACGGGATACACAGAAAAAGAATGATATATTGAAACCACGATATAAAAATCTTATACTGCATTTTTTCTAAATAAAGCGGGGACTAAACATGGGGATAAGCTAAGTTGGTTCTGTTATTTATTCTACAAGAATGATACCTCTGCAGAAAAATATAGTTCTTCAGATAACTCAGATTTGTGTACGTGAGGGAGGGGGGTGAAAGCTTGTCTAACAACATATTCAAAATTATTAATATTATTCAACTATTTATTGAGGATGTAATTAATTTTTCAGCTTTCATTTTACTATATTTTTAAAAGTTTCTTTATATTTAAAGTATATGTCATATGACTGAGAATGAATAGCATGGTGTATGGCTATCTTTTACATTTAGAATAGTACACCGAAATGCCGTATAGAGAAATAACCGCCATAGCGAATAATCTTACTGCCCTTTCCCTTTAAGAACATCCGTTCGTCTCTGAATATTCACTTTACTATTATTTTCTCTAATTACTCTTAGAGTTATTATTATTTTTTTTTTTACTTCTTTTAAGTTCTTAGATTGTTAGACTGCGAATATGCCAAATTCATATTAATTTTAACTTCATTCAAAAAAAGACAATGTTCTGTTTTCCAAAAATTAAAACTAGAACATTCAGAAAAATCGCATACTGAATTGTTCAGCATTTATTCAAAACTAAATGGCGTTTCTATTTCAATATAATGCGCATACAAAATGAGTTTCATGTAAAAGGCGCATTAACAACTCCGGGAAAAAAAAATGACCCGTAAAGTTAAAAAAAAGAAATAAGATTAAACAATGACCACTCTTTGGTTATAAGAAGAAAAATTCACATTTTTTACGAACGAAACGAGATCCCAACAACTTCAAAATAATGCATGTTTTGAACGAGGACAAAATACTACCTACTTTAAACATCAGAACAATTAGAATATTAATGAATGGCTTAGGTTTTATTATTCGAAAACGAAACATATCCTAAATACTAATAGAAAGAGAAGACATTCAAATGTGGCGCCGCCGATCTTAAGGCGTATTAGGCGTCACAGTTCTGAGGGCAGGTCAATTTATTGCAGACATGGATAAACGTAGGCCACACACACACACACAAAAAAACAGTTTGGAAAGACAATCAAAACATCCAAATAAGCATTTTTTTTTTTTTTTTTTTTTTTTTTTGGCCTATCGATTGATTTGAAAACTTCTACAAGGAAAAGATCGCGTTTGATAATAACACACGCAGGAGATGAAAAAAGAATTCATTATTCAAACATTTGAACTTTTCAAAATAAACAA
Organism: Caerostris extrusa; assembly: GCA_021605095.1. Lineage (NCBI taxonomy): Eukaryota > Metazoa > Arthropoda > Arachnida > Araneae > Araneidae > Caerostris > Caerostris extrusa. Next base: position 109,323 of record BPLR01005635.1, on the reverse strand, counting down.
CAATAATAATGGTAGTTATCATTCCGCATTAAATGGAGCACATTATGAAGAGTGTTTTCACAAAAACATTCTTCAGTTCATATATGCTAACAGCGTTGTTGTCATGGATAAGGCGCCATACCTTAGCGTTTTTACTAAAAGCATTCCTATAAGTCAATAAAGAAGAGAGATATTCAGACATAGCTGGCTTCAAAATTATTGCTGGAAATATTAACATGCTAAAAATACACTTCTATTGCTTGTATCCAACGTTCATAAAAAATAATGATAGAGTCGTACTAGATAGACGTTCTGCCAACCATTCACGGTCATACAGTTTTTCGATTACCTCCATATCACTAGGAATGAATCCAATTGAACTGATTTGGAGTCAAATAAAAGAGCATGTCTCAGTTGAAAACAAAGGCTTCAAAGAAGATGAGATGATAAAACTCACTGAAAATCCTACAAAAAAGTAACACCTACACAGTAGAGTAACTGTGTTAATCATGTCATCAAAAGACGAAATTCGCATGTGGAAATTAGATGGAATGATAGACACAACAATGGGCAATTTGAAATTCACCATCGATTCTGAATCAATAGAAACTGCAAATTCAGAAAGTGATTTAGATGAAATGGAAATTGAGTAACCAACAAAAAAATTTGCATACATCTTTTATAACATATATATATATATTTTAAACACAAACTTAATTAAAAATGCAAACCAATTTCAAACAAAGCAATTAGCAATAAGTTTTATATAGTAACGCGTTGCCATCGACATTTAGGCTGCCTGGTGGCAGTTTTTCCCCCAAACGCTACATCATTGCGACCCAATTACCTTTAAAAGTCATTTTGGAAGACTGTCATTTCCGTCATCGTCCATTGGCGGTCTGTTTGTGCCATACTTAATTGGAAAGTTAGTAAACTTATTCCATTATCTTCAATATTGTTAAGGATATTTATAAACACAAAATGCTGTTATAAATCATTTGTAAAGTGGTCATAATTAAATTGATAGAATTCAAAGCTATCTGTTGGTCATACTAGCAATCAAAATTAAATTAAATTTCTTGAGGACAAAAGAAACGGGAAGGAATATTTCGGATGGAAAAATAAAACAAAGCAGGGTTCATTATGCTCCAAAATTCCGCAATTTCGAAGTTTTCAAGTTATGAAAATTTCAAGTAACATATTACAGAAAATATGCCTACCTTTATCAAAAATATTAAATTTCCATCTTTGAAATAAGTTTGCATAAAAAACGCATATGATTTCTTTTAAGAATTGGTAAAAGAAAATGATACATTTTACATTCAACACATAGTTCATGGAAGTTCAGTGTAACCTCAATCAATAATGAGAGGAAGTGATTGTTGAACGAAATTTCTGATAGTTATGAAAAGCTGATGCTATAGTTTTAAGAATTTAATTGTTACCTACTATCACCCATAGACAGCCTCCTTTCATACAGTAGCCATATTGAGAAAACAAATATGATTTATTCTATGAATTAGTTAATACATATGTAAATGATACAGGACATCTTTCATTATTTAGGGGTTTTTACACCTTTTATCTTCTTCATTTCTTTATATAGAACTTCTCTTCCCACTAAATAAAAATAAAAAATAATAAAGTTATGTACTAAATAATGATTTTCTAAAAAAATAAAAGCATTTAAAAAAGAAAGTGACAAATAATAAATGAACAAATATGAAACAAACCTGATTTTGTACTATGTATAAAACAGATATATAATTTAAACACTTATAAAACAACCATAAATCTTGTACAGAAAAAAAGCCTTAAAAAAAACATTAATAATGCAAAATTAATGTTTATCTAGAATCTATTTAGTTTCTGTTAAAAAAAAAAATCTTATTATTGAAAATCACTTTAAATCTCAAATAGTTAAAAATATGTATTTAACATAGTAAAAAATAGAAAAATTACTAATTATTGAATTGTTTTTCTGAAAATGAATAATTTTATCATTCATATTTCTTTTAAATATACCTCACAATAATAAGGCACTGGATGATTTTGGTGATGGCAATGTATATCAAATTTCTTTGAAAAATAAATATACAAACTGTCTGATGGATTTCTTTTCATACATGTTAATTCAGAGCAGTCATTTCTGAAAATGCATTTTCAATAGTAATTAAAAACAATGATAGAATGAATGCATTCAGGCATACACCCAGGATTTTGCTTGGTGAAATGGGGATTTAACAAAATAAAGAGTAACCATTTATGAAAGCTCAATAAATCATACTAAAAAAAGGATATCTATAATAAAAAAATACTATATATTAATTGTTTTATTAATAATAATCTTTACATTGCACTAATCTGATCCAAATACATAAAATTAAGAACTGCACAAAAAATAAAAATTTAATTTCCAAAAAATTATGTACACAAATTATAAATTAAAATTCAATCTTTCGTTTTTGGATAGCTCATCAATTAGATTACTTATGTCAATTTCACTATTTTAATGAATATTTAATAAAACTAAGCAAGGTTAAATGCTGTCTCCATTGTGATAATAAAATTTTCACAGATGTATACTAAATATTTAACAAAAAAAAAAAATTGAGCCTAAGTGGGAAGAGCCCATAAGTTTGCACATGTGCACATATGGGCATGGGGAGAGCAGAAGCTCATCACCTACCCTGGGTGCCTTCCTGTAAGCATTATTCGATACTGAAAAACATAATCTCCATCACATTTGAACTACTTAAGCCCCACATGATAATTCTTCATTCTCCTCACAGCTTACACAGTATATTCATGAAAAATTTTACTCTACATACAATTGAAATCTCATCAGTCTAAATACAAATTTTAATTCAGAATTCTCTTTATTAAAGTGATAAAGGTGTACAGAAGTAGGAATTTACATTTAAGCAACATAAAACATGAATATAACTTTAATTTGTATTAAATCAAAGGAAAGATCTTATAATGAATTCCAGAAATAATTTGAAACTTCTTTTATAAAAACATATAATTAAAAACTTATTATTTCACTCTGAAAGATTTTAAGTTTATAATATAGAACTAAGATAAATTGACAAAATCAACAACTAAATTGATACTATCCCAATAATAAATATTAAAATATCAACTTCCAACAAATTTATTACAGACACTGAGATTTATTAAATACGCGTATTTAATGCAGCAATTCTAAATCAGGGTATTTATGAGAAGTTTTGGAAAAGTAAATATACTACCAAGCAAATAAAAATATTTTTATTATCATTATTTCCAATGACTTCTTATATTCCTTTTCTTATAGTATATGCAATAAATTAATTGTAATAAAGCCAGTAGAATTAATCGCATCAGTAATTACCAAATAATAATAACAGATATTTTTATATCATAATAGTTGTTGCATATCTAGAAAAATTACATTTACTGTTATCAGTAATTACTTATATAGAACTTCTGTTGTGTAGAGTCTAATTAGCCTGTATAATGTAACTTGCAATGTAACTTGCAAACTATCAAGTAATCATCAATAAGAGATATCTTTCGAACACCAAAAAGATCACATTCTTACTTTTTGGTTATCCAGTAGTTGGTTTTCAAATACAGATACACAACAAATTCCCATACATCAGAGCATTACATTCTTTATTTTTATTATTATTATTATTGTTATTATTTTCATTTATTTCAAGCAATTAATTAATTTGAAATTTTAAGCAATTACAATGAATTACAACCCTTTAAAAAAGATTTAAAGGGACTCTAAAAAAACTTTCAAATTTTTAAAGTTGAAATATTTTTACCTGGATAGAGCTCATGAAAAAAATAATGGTTAATGTTCCAACATATTTCTTCAATTAAGGAATTAAATTTAACTATTGAAATTATTCTCATTCTAGATTTATCAGTACTTAGTTTTTAAATAAGCAATATTCTCATATGCATGGAAAATTCTTGTTGAATGAAAAAACTAAAAAACATGGGGAAAATTCAAAATGCTTAGGTTTAATCTTAAAAAATTAACCTTTTTTTAATAAAGATTGCCTAGTTTACATTACTAACACACTGGTAAATAATGAAGAGTAAAAAAAATCATTAGTATATTGTTGTTTATTAAATTTTAATTTTAAAAAATTAATACATACCGAATGGATCAAATTTTATCATTTCTAACATTTCTCCTTGTCTAGGACGTATTGATATGAATTTGTGTTTTGTTACCATACTCTTCAATAAAACTAGGACATGTCTAATGAATACAAAAAGATAAGATATATGTAGTTATTATTTAATATTATTAGAAAATACAAATTAAAATAATAATTTTATTACTCACGTTGTTTTGACTTTGGCCATTTCAAACTACAAAAAAATAAATAAATAAATAAATAAAAAATCCTAATAAATGTAGAAATGAGAAATATATATCATTAAATAATGAAATTAAAACAATAAATTTTAATGTCTTTCCAAGGGTGTATTGAATAATGAAATACATTAATTATTCTATCAGTTTATAAAAATTATAGCTTTATAAAGATTTTTTAAAAAAATACATATATAAGATGCAATTTAGTAAAACACAACAGGTTCTCTAGATAAAAATAAAATTCTTAATGAAAAAGGTAAAGACTGAGTTAACAGTAATATACATTATCCATAAGAAGAAACTATATTCAATCGAAAATATAAATCCAAGTTTTAAGCAAAGCAAAAAAGCTCTTTCATCTGATTGATATTTAGAATGTTCATTTCAAACACTGTTTGTGTGTTTTCTTAATTCTGATATATTATAAATACTTTTTTTATTTTAGTGTTTAGTAATCTTTAGTAATCTAGCAAATTATTCAGTAAAATGCTATGACCAAAAAGTTAAAAAATAAATAGATAAAAGTTTAAGGAATAGTTGCTTTAAACAAATTTTGCATGTTAATAAATATTACCCTCTATAATATACATGTGTTATTTCAATACAAAATTATACATGTAATATTATTATTTCTCCTTTAAATATAATTTTATATCCTATATATTAAATAATATGCTTCATAATTTTTCAAAATAAAAATATTGAAAGATGATGCCAAGAAAATATTTTGAAGAAAATTTTTAAGAGAAAACTAAAATTAGCTATTACTTATAGTATTTCATTAACATAATTGAACAATTAATGAACAAAGGAATGCTTGCAAGAAAGTTTTTATAAAATGAAAATATTGTTTTGTAATTGACCATATTCCTAATAATGTATAACAGTATAAGAAAATTCAAAGATAAAAATGTTTTTTGTTAAAATTAAATAGGTATGTTCATATCAGTGCATGAATGAGGATTATTTTTTAAATAAAAAATAATTAGTTACTCATACACAGAACTTAGAATGCAAAATTTAGATGTACATACAAGAAAAATAAAATACTACATAATATTAAAAAAATAAATGTCTTATTTTCAGAATTCCATTTACATTATAAACAACTAATATTGTATAGATTAATCTTTAAAATATATCAAAGTTTTATTTAACTATAAAAAATATTTGACATTCTTTTATTGTTATATTGATATTATATAGTTTTATTTATTGTTCATGGAATATTTACATTTATACTCTTTTATTTCAAATGAATATATAATATATATATGTTTAAATTACCCACTATAAAATAAGTCTTATTATCAATTTGCTTTACAACACGAATGTTTTTTAATTATTATTTAAAATAAATTATTATCAATTGTAACTATTTGATATAAAAAAGCATTAATAAATAACAAAAAATTAGAGAAACAAACCAGGTGTTATTTTTTAAAAATATGAATGAAAATAAAAAACTGAAGGTTTTATACAGATTATTTTTAACCAGAAGATGGGAATTCAGATAAGGGATGATTATGAAAAATTAAAAAATTATTAGTATCTTTAACAATATTTTACACTATAAGAAAGTTGTTTATTTACTTCGCTAGTAAAAGTAGCGGATACAGTTAAACCAGAGCTTCGAAGAAATTTTAATACTAAGAATTAGAAAAAAAATAACCTAACTAAAAATATAATAAAATAATGATAAATTAGGATTGACATATATTAAATATATTTAAAAAATAATTGAAAGAATATTAAAATAATTTATGTTTATACATTTTTTTTTCCAAAAATGATATACAGCGCCTCACAATAGAATTTTGTCGTAATTTTAGAAATGCACCAAATAAATCTAATATAACCTAAGAAAAATGTATTACAGTTTTATATAAATAATTTTTAATTGTTTTATATTCTACATTATTTAAATTTCTTATTGTTTTTTTTTTTTTTTATTATTTTTTTTTTTTTTTTTTTTTTTTTGATATTAATAATCTGCTGATAAAAACAGAAGAATACAGGAAAGAGTTTTTTAAAATATTACTTTACATATTAAGTGATTTTAAATAATGAAAAGTATGGCTTTTATTTAATTGAAAAATGCCTAATCAGAATTTTTCGTGATTTATTGCTTACGCACCAGATAACAAAATATTAAACTTAGAGATAAAAAAATTGAACTTCTAAGCTATATAGTCTTATTCATAGAATTAATGAAGATTTATTGATGACTCATTTTTATTATAAAAATGACCATAATAAAAATGCGGGAGCAAATAATCATTATTTACATAACCTTTATGTTTAGACTTTTATTCTTCATTTCAAATTTTTACATACTGTTTTAAAGACAATATATATAATTTTTCAGAGTACATAAATTTCTTTAGTTCAGATTTTCTGCAAGAAATCAAAATTACCGTTACTTGTAAGCCCCATTATAATTATTAAATTTTGATAGTTATTTTAATTAAGAAATAGAAATAATAATTCCAATTGGAAATAAATATATAGTTCAAATTCAAAAACATTTCAATGCTACTCAAATTAATTCTGTAGCTAAAATTGAATTTAAAAAAATATGTATTATTGTGGATTAATTTTGAAAGATGATAAGGCAGAAAATTATTTATACCAAATTTGAACTTAGGATATTTAATTTTTTATTATTATTTATTTTAAAAAATGTGTTGAAATGCTTAAAAACATCACATAAGCACAGTATAGTTTAAATATGAAAATGCATCCGATTAGAGGATATGCCAGTCTGACACTATATCCACTAGGCAGAAGTGATTTAGGCAATTTAAACTTTTAACACGCAGAAATGATTCACGGAAAATGGTAAAAAAAATTTTCTCTCTCTCTCTTGATCTCGTTATTTTCGAACGATTGGATAAAAGTATTTAAAGGCACATGAGGCTTTCAATCCTGAGCTCATCTTTTTCGTGAAAGTAGAATATGAAATAAAATCGCAATTTAAGAGACATTTTTTTAATTCCCTGGGTCTTTGTTTAGTGCCAGCTTTTCGCTAAACAACGGTTAGCATTTGTTATTGAATTCCGACCCTACCATGAGCATAATCGAGATTTCGAGATATAGAATTTAAATAAAAAAACGAATTATTATTACAGAAACAAAAAAATATTAATAAACAAAAAATTAAATAAAATGAAACCTATAAATAATTTTTTATTTAATATCTGCAATAATGTATGAAATAAAAAAATATGAAAAGAAAATATGACGACAGTGTACTGAATTTAAAGAAAAGCGAAACGACTTTAAGAAAAAAATCTGCGTTTTCGGCGATCTCCGAAATAACACAATTTTTTAAAAAATTGAGAGAAAAACAGGAGAAAAAAATAAATATAAAATACAATCGGCCGGGCCGATATACAGGTTGAAAAACTAGTTTCTTCAATTCGCCATTTTTTTTAATTTTTTTTTTTAATTATTTAAATTCTGTTGCGCGGAATTTGACGAAAATGATTTTTTTCCTCCCTTTAAAATTGTTTCGTTTCCCTTAAAATTCCATGCACTATCACGATTTGTGCATTTCAGCATTTTTATCTTACTCAGAAAATAAATAAGTGTTGGGGGAGTGGATCAGCGATGTACTGGATCACTTTCAACATTTCTTATTGGTTAATTTTTTAAAAAATTTCTTTCTCGAACTGTTCTTATTGTCCATCAAATTTTACTCTAAATTATTAAATTTATCGGTAAATTCGCAGTATAGGAGAGAGGTTGGGTATTGACGCCAAAAATGTTTATCGCAAAAGGGCACCAAATCACGGATGCGATTCTAAATCAGCCCTATTACGATAGCTCGATTTTACGAAGCAGAATTGGAATACAAAAAAAAAAAAATTCTGAAATTTTTAAAAAGTTTAATGTAAAAATTAACAAAAATTCTTGAATATTTAAGAAAATTTTAGGGAAAATGTATTTACCCCGGGATGATGGAACATGATTATACTGCTTAGAACATGTTGGCTTGTGTACTACCTAGAATAATGTTCTCTTCATAATGACATTCCTGGAGCTTTCCCTACTAAGCAGTTCCAATCAGGCATTTTATTCACGTACATCCAATCTCATCAGCTATATCCACAGTCGAATGCCTGCAGATCCGGTTATACTTAATTCTCACAACATTGTACAAACTCACTTTTGATTGATAGACCATGAATTTTGACGAATGAATCTTTTCACATTTTCAAATTTACATTATTAAATTTTTCTCTGAATCTCCATACATATCTATCATATTTATCTTTCATCGCAGTTAGAATCATAAATTTCTATAAGTAAGACACACGATATTCTTAGCAATCAAACCTTCAAACATACATTCAAAAATTTTTAATTTACCTTGACATTAAAAATCCTCTTGAAATCCCTTTTGCAGCACCCTTCATTCAATTTTACGAAATGACTGAAATCTTCGTTCCCGAAATAAAATTCTTCAATACCAGTCATCGCAAATCGAAATACTTCGGTCAGCGTACAAGGAAAAAAACAGTCGCAGCCACAGGAATTGGTAAAAGTTAAGTGAATCGTTATTAAAATTAATAGTTTCTAATTCTTTTAGATCATTTCAATAATTGAACTAAACCAAATAACTAATTTTGGCCAATCAAACCACGTAATTAATCTTGGCCAATCAGGTATTAAGAGATACCTTTATTATCACATTTGGTGATTTTCGCCCGTTGATCGCCAAAAATGTCGCAAAATCCCAATGGCCCCTATTTTGCTATTTAGCCGATTCATCTTTCATAATTGTTATCCCGAGCAGAACATTCTTAATAATCAAACACGTACCATTCAATAACTTTCAACTTGGCATTCCAAATCTCTAAAGAAATTCCAATTGTATTACCCGGCCTGGATCGTAAATAATACTTGGACTTCTTGTCCCTGAAAGAGAAAATAATCTGAACCAAACATCACATTGAAAGATTTTTATACCGCATAATAAAGTAAGACAACTAAATCTACATTTTTTTTTTTAATTTCAGGTTTTTTAACAACAATTCACGGAATTAAAATTATATCTATTGCCGCGTGCTATTATAAAGTTTAAAAACATATCTGATATATGTTACCATTGAAATAACTCTTCTGAAAACAATTGTTATAAAAATTGAATGCACCCTACAAATAAATTTTAATAAGAAATAAACTGTTTAGTTATTGATATGGAAGACAATAAATAAATAATTTAGTATTAAATAGGTAAACATAATTAATAGATGAATAAACAAAAATTATTAATAATTATAAGAAAAATTAAGATTATTAGAGTCATGATGGGCGAAAAGCGAACTGCTGTTAAGTTGGGTTGTCATATTTTGCGACTTATCTCCCATTTAGAACTTCCACAAATTCGTCAACAAACAAAGAAGGCCCCTAAGCTGCGATTTGGCCCTACATTTTTAAATTCCAAAGACTGAGCTTTAGTTTTAATTCTCGTGATTTTTCCTTCTTAATTTTAATATAATTTTTAGAGGGAAGCATATTGTGGAGTTCTGTTACTATGTAGATAAATTTATCTGAAGTATTTTGAAATATTTTCCGAAAATTTTTAACAAAATTCTCAGCCACATCTGGAATTTTTAACTTTGCGATGAAAGGAGTTTATTTTTTAGTGCATGTCTAAAGTGGAGGTATGGAGTGAAATGGTATTCTAAATGAATAAAGCAAAGGTTTAATAATCCTCTATCAAAACTGAAAATATTCCTTGGCAGATTACATTATTGTTCTCAGTAGTTATTATATAGAATAGAATTCACGTGTAACATTGTTTAAAAATATTTAATATTCGGACTTAAAAACGTATTGGGAGATTAAATAATTCTATGCGATAGAAATTATTACATACTAAGAATTTTTTAGAATATTAACGGTTTTTTGTAAAGCAAGTTTGGTGTTTTGAAAAAAAGTTTATTTTTCCCTGATTTTCATGTTAAATTTCATTTACTCTAGTAAAACATATATAATTTTAACTAAGGCTTCCTTTCACAACATATCAAAATAATAATCTTCTTAAAACATAATAAAATCTTCTTCGGGAAATAATGAAATACATGTGAAATTAATTTGAAATTCAACCGTTCTCTTTTCTGGAAAAGATCCAATGCTTAAACGTGTTGATATTGAAAACAATCAATGAAAACAAATTTAATGAAAAGTTTGTCCATTGCCAAATCTCTGTTCATTCTCTCTCTGTTCATCTTCATAGAGATTTGGCAATGGACATTCAGGATTTTTCGATTTTTTTTTTTTTTTTTTGGGTTATTTTCATTTGATTGTTACCCATTTTTTTCTTAATGTTATTTTTAATTTACAAAATGTTAACTTGAAAAAAACCCATCAATATTCAAATTAAAAAGTCTTTTTAATATTACAAACAATAAGCAGGTTTTCATGAAAGTAGATACATTTAAATCAACATATCGAAGGCAACAGTCCACTAAAGTGCACGTGCCTGACATTATCTTAACACGAGTGTACCATTTCTTATCATATTTATTGTAATTTCTCTCCTTATTACGTTTTATTCAGCGCTCAATTGACGTTTCTTGTGTTTGTATGTATTATTTAATATGTAAATGCTGCCAATGCAGCCAGTTATCGAGCAAATAAAAAGTAATCGAAAATATTTAAATAGTTTTTATGCATATTGCCTATGTTTATGATCTATATTATATTAATCAAAAATCTCCATTTTCATTATTAATGTTTATGTTTAATTAATCATTTCATTTCTCATTTTCAAGTAAATGATAATTGTTTCGAATGATAATTTCGTTATTATATTTCATGTAAAAAAAACTTTTATTTTTATTTTAAATAAATTATCCCGTGAATAAAAACGTTTATTTTTAAGTTTAAGGAAATAATTTAATTTTGTTTACAATAAAAAGTATTGTAATGATGACAGTATAAGTTAAAGTTTTTAAGAAGTGTAAGTTGATAATAGTATAAGTAACAGTTAAAAAATAAATTATCATTCGAATGAAAAATTAGTTTTACTCCTCATTTCTTTCCCACGTTTTTTTCTTAATGTTGTAATATTTTACAAAACTATACATATATTTAAAAATTAAGTACAAGAGTATAGTATAGTTTAAGTATGTTACTTACATTTTGTGCCCCATTTGTCATTCGAGTCTTCTTATTTATGGAAGCAACTACTGCAATGCTTACTCCAACTTTTGTTTTTCCATTAATTATATTTCTGAATAACTTATTATGATTTAAACGAACAAATTTTGATTAGCTTTAGATAATATATACAAAAAAGAAAGAAAAACACCCACAAATACAAAAATGATAAATTAAACTTTGAGAAAAATACACGAAAATGTACAAAAATAAACATTTCCACAGCTGATTAGCAACTACAGTAAGTAAAAAACTAAAAATGGATTATTCTTATTCTTTTCTTCTATTTTTTTTCTGAATTTAACTCAATATTATGACAAAGATGTTAGTTTATTTAAGTAATTATATTTGAAATTAAAAACAAAATAAAAATTATTAAACCAGATACTTTTTATATAAGAACCCAACAATTCAAAATAATTTTTTTGAGCTATTGAAAATTTATGTCAGTTTCTGAGATATTAGAATAAGGAAATAGAAATAAAATAAACAAGAAGAATAAATTAAAATAAACAAAGGGTTTATTTTGCAGAAATAATATGCTGAGAAATTTACTGTTAATTATGTTAAAAACAATTTGTCAATTGTTCAAACAATATTTTTCAATTTATATTCTGCTCCAAAATCTACATGCATATAATATATACTACTAAATTTAAGTAATTCATAAAATCCATATCGATTAAATCCATTGTTAAAATGGTAATGTTTTAATTCTTTTATACAAAAACACTACCTGGAATATTGAAATAATTTTAGCTATTGCATAATATCATTGAAATGCATTTAAATGCCAAAAACGCTAAGAATAAGAAGTCATAACTTTACTTTAATAATAAGAAGTTTAAATTTTTTTCACGGAATACGTTTTTGTCTGCGCTTAACCCAAAATCATGAAAAATTCCGCTTAGCACTTTTTAAAATTAGTACGAGAAATTCTTATTCTAATTAAATAACAAGTAACTTAAAAAATTTTTTTTTTTTTAAAGTCAGTTCCTATTTTTTTCACTATATTGCAGTAAGTCCTTTATAAATAATTTTTATTCATTTTTTTAAGTTTATCTGGCGCCCTCTATTGGTAGATATATGCAAATTAAATCTAAAAAAAACTTAAATTAATTAATGAAATTTAATTACTGAATTAATATTTGAAAAAACTGTATTAACATCCAGTGTCATCCACTACAAGTTAAAAAAAATGTATTTGAACTTGAATGGATGAATACAAAGTATTTTATGAACGATTGAAAATTTGAACAAGATATATATAGGGAGAGTGTGAGATAATAGAAGGAATTGAAAAACAGATTTATTATTATTAAAATTTTTTAAATTCTATTACGTAGTTAAAAAAACCGTTTGCTTTCATTTATAAATCCTGTAATAAAACTATAGAATAATTACAATGGCATAATTATTAGATACCTAAATAAAATACCTTAAATTTCAAACAACTGTGTTTGGTATTTTTTTTTTGTATGAATTTTTTAAATTATTTATTTACTGATATAAAATTTACTTTATAATTGAAGTATAAAGTTGTGAACATTGCAAGTATACACCATATTAAATCAAATTTTATCATGATATTTTGGCATTATTTTTCTGCACATTTTCTTTAAATACCTCCAGTGTAGTTCGAAGGCAGATGTTTCGAAAATTAAAATGCATGTAAAAAGAAAAGAATAATTATAATATATCATTATCGTTGTATAATTTCCTGTTAGAAAGTCACAAGAAATAAAAATCATAATCCATGACTATGTATTTTTGTTTGATGCATCAACATAGCTGCGATTCTTCTTATTATTAATATTTTACATGTAATTTTTCTAATTTGGCATAGATGTAAAAGGCATTGGATAGACTATTTTTTTTTATTATTAAGATAATTAAAAGAGCATGTTAGTTTATTTAGGAATGTTTTATTCCAGAAAAAATTTTGCAAGCACACTGGTTGTTTAGAATTATTCAAATGTTCATTTTAGTGACTGCATTTGATGTAAACAATTTATTTTAAATAATTTAAAATCAGTTTTAATGATTGTATAATTTGCATCTATTCAACCCCAATGCTTTTTTTTATTAAATACGATATTCGATATATACTCCATCGATAAAATTTATTTATAGCATATTAAAAAATATGTTCTAATTATTATTTTTGATAATTTTGTAACTAAACAAAATGGTATTTTTTTGATTTATAAATTTCGGAAAGATTAAGAATAATTATCTTAAATGAATTTTTAAATTTCAAAGGAAAATTCAAAGTAAATAGAATTTTTCTACTTAATTTCTTTTTTTTTTTTTTGCATTAAAGGTGTTAAAACTATCTCCGATGAATTTTCTGCACGTTTTTTACATCAGGTGTTATTTTTGTTAATCAATTGTTTTATACTTTAATGCAAACTTTTAACATTTTTTAAGCGTAATAAAAAAATTATTGAAACTGTTCGGTAAATCTTACAATAGCTAAGAAAAGAAAAATGACTTACAATTTTCATAATCTACATACAATGTGTTATTTATACTCTACAAAAACTATTAGGACCCAAAATGCTTTATTTATCCCCCTTTCATTACTTAAATAACAAGAATAGAATTGATATGACTTCTTTTTTTTTCCCCAAATTATTATTATTATTATTATTTATTTATTTTTTTTTTTCCCACAATCAAATTTTTAACGGAAAAAATTACATTGAACACTTGAAAAAAAAAAACGACATTGCTCTTATTTATGACAAATTGATCACACTTGACTGATATATACTTTGAAATAATTTAAACTTAAGTTAAGATGAAAATTTTAAATTAATACGTATTAGTGGCAGCATGAATTGTGGAGGAAAAAATTCATTTGAGTAACAAAAGTTACTATAGATTGAAAAAAAAAAAATTAAAAATTTTCTTTGACCAAACTTGATTAATCAATTAGGAGGCCTTTTTCTTTTATACAAAGAGTGATTAAAAATTTTATATAACCAGAAGTGATAACACTCGAGCAAAGATCAGGAAGCCCATAGGATTGATACTGAGAGAAACAATAATTGAATCAATTCTGTTATTCAATTAATCGTTACCAAATTGTATTTACAATGGGAAAAATAAGTTAATTTCAAAATAACTATTTCTGCTATTGTCTGTAAACAATAGTAGCATTATTACAACAGCCGAGTAACTCTTAAACACCTTTACATTTTTAAAATTAATAGGTTTAAGCAGATAGTTTTTATGGAGGAATAAGATCAAAAATTCCGGTGAAACCCTTGCGCTTATATTAACGTAGCTGTTAATTTCTGTTGATGAGCAACAAGCGGTCAACTCCATTTGACGTAAGGAAGAATAATGGTTCATTTTTAAAGTGGAGCTAGATTGTATTAGGAGTAGAGTTCATTTTAATGTCAGATAAATTTAACGTTTCGGAGAGGAAGGCGTTAACATTAGCATTAAATTTAACGTCGATTAAATTCAACATTTCGAAGAGGGTAAAACTGATATTAGAGTATCACTCAGAATTGCATTAATTTTAACTCCAATTAAATTCACCACTCCTACTCGCAGAGGTCATATTTTTTTTAACAAGATAAATTTAACATACAGGAAACTTAATCTTTTCCAGAACCAGTTAAAATTAAAATTGTTTCATAGCTATTATTTATTATACAGGTTTTTTTTTTAAATGTTACTAATTTTTCATTGATTTTGCTTGATGAAACTATAGATACAAATCAGAGTGAATATGTTGCAAATAAGTTGCTCTAATAGCTTTAAATATCATATTATAAAATATAAAATTATTTGATACAAATGGATTTTTTTAAAAGTCTTTTTCATAGTTTTTATTAATTTTTTAAAGCAAAATTTGTCAATAAATGCAAACGAAAACCGAGCAAGGATCTGCCATCTCTCTCAGTAATATATTAAGAAATATTGGCTAAAATAAATTTCTTTTAAAAAAGGTGCTTATTTTAAATATAAAATATGTTTTTTATAGATGAGCCAATAGATAAAAAATGTCAAATTTGAAATATTATGGGTTTCTTTTTATAGCTGTTTACAATGCATTTTTCTCTCGTAAATTTTTACGACGTGATGAATCTATACACAGATCTTTTATTGTTAGTGTATGTCTAGCTATTAAAGTAATATTAGAGTTTTTGCATATCGTATTTTGGACGTCCGTTAGCTTTTTCTCCCTAACGCGCATGCTCATAGGAAATTGCGCATGCGTGTAAAAATGTTTCCTATGAGCATGCGCGCTAGGGAGAAAAAGCTAACGGACGTCCAAAATACGATATGCAAAAACTCTCCATTAATCGTGTGAAGTACAAAGAAATGAGACAGCGACATAATCAATGACAAAATTGGTAAAATCGATAACAAAACACTAATAAAGACTTTGTGATATACACTAATAAAAAATGTGAAATGAGATATAAGGATTTTATTGTCAATTTGTTCTTTACAAAAATAAAGTAAGTATTTTTTACTGTTGTCACTGAGGCAGTAGGTAAAATGTGCGACGGTGAACATATATCCATACATTAAACTACAAATTTAAAATAACTTATGATCAGTCATAATTTGGAACTCTATCTGGCGCTAATAGAAAAACATTAAAAAACATTACTAATGTAGAAGAAATATATAAATATAAAAGAAAGAAATATATATAAAATTTATAGAATGTTCTACTTAAATGTATCTATTGAAAATTTCATTAGGAAAAACATAACGGTGCAAATTTCAAATGTAATTTTTATATCTTTCAAGTAATAATTGCAAGAGACTAACTCGTTGTCTTAAATGTGGCAAAAATCATAGCACCGGTGCATGTACCATCAAAGAAAGGATTACAAAACCAACTTGTATTAACTGTGCAGTTAAAGGAAATGTAACCCCCTAGAGAGGCTGTACAATGTCCTACAAAATGTAACTTATAGAAAAGGACAGAACACTTGAAATGCAAGCAGACAAAATTCATCTTCTTTAAAAAGCAACTACATTATTCCTTCAAAAACTTTTGCTTGTATGCTAAATAGAATGCTCATCTTCTGATAATCAAATTCCACCCTTAACCTGAGCAACTAGTAAAGCTTAATTAATTCATCTTTATGTTCTTGCTCCCTTTATTCCTCTCAGAGAACTCGTTGAAATTATGAAGATCTTCTTTAAACTTCCCTAAGATTAAAAATATCCCTAATACCACAAGCAAATTAGCACTTCTCATTGAAGGAATATCAGGTATCGCTAATCATCCATAATTCGCATACGTCATAACATTGTGACATTTATGGCATTGTGAAGACTTGACATTGTGTTCTGGAACGCCGACAGAATGAAAAATTACAAAATCGAGCTGTAAGACTTCATCAACATCCTGACATATTACTCGTAAAGGAGTCACATCTCCAGAATTAAGACAAATTCATTAACCCAATTTTTATTGCATTAGGAATGACAGAATCAATCCACTCAACATCAATGCCACGGCAGATATTACTATATTCACTAAAATCATCTGTCTTACTATTATATTCCTACTCCTTTATAACAGCACATTAAAGCGATTATTATCTTCCTTAAACCTTTCAAATCTGGATCCGATTATCATTGCGTCTATCTATATTCCAAATTCCCTTTATCCTTATCTCTTCACATTAGATCTAGAAATTATTATGCAACTTTGGTCTATATTCTCATATGCAGGGACTTCAATGCTCATCCGTTAAGTCTGAAATTGTGCTAACGACAGACCAAAACATTAAATTTTCAAATATCTAAATTAACAAATCTCGATATCCTCGCTCTGACTACTCCGACAAGATGTGGTTTCAACTGAAGCTCCATTATACAACTTGGTTTAGAGAGAATTTTCTTTCTCTTTTGTTATTGTCTCTTTACCTGAATTGAACTCTGATCACAACCCAGTTAAAATTTCTTTCGAGTTCAACTTCATCCTTCCTCCGGACAAAAATAACATTAAAACTGATAGGAATTTTTTTTTACAATGTTGCTTATCAAATAAACCCCTCATACTATGCTCTGCTGATCAATAACTCTTCTAATGTCTTGTATGTGAAAATTCAAAATTTCAACGACGACCTACTAGCTGCACAAAAAAAAAGGCCCCAAAACCTTCTAACAAAAGACATCAATGGTTTCCATCCCTATCTCCCTCAAATATTAAAAAACTAATAAAAATTGCAACAAGGTTAAAAAGAATTAGAAAATTTCAAGGGAACTCCAATGATCAAAAATTTTAATCGGATTAATAAAAATATTTTTAAAAATGCATTTAGATTTCTCTCATAAATTATGGATGGAAAAACTTGAAAATCTGCACAAAAGATAATGGATGATGGATACTTTAAAATTCCAAACCAAATATTTCTCATCTTAATATTTTCCTCTTCAAAGACTAGGGCAATTCAAAGTTAATTGCACAAAAACTTGAAGAAAAATTTTAGTTAAATCCACTTTATAATCCAGATCATGAAAAGTCTGCCAAGCAAACCATCAAAACATTCTATTAAAACTACTGTGATGAAAGAATCCCACCTATATCCTAGATATTATGCATATCTGATTCCATTATCATTAAAATATTATAAAAAAGCTTCCTGATATTATGATCATCAAATTAAACATCTCATCAATATAATTTGGAATATAATCTCATCAATATAATTTGGAACTCAAATATTTCCCTTCTTCCTGGAAGACTGCAGCAAGTATCCCAATTCTAAACCTCGAAAAGATCCTATTAATCCGAATAATTATAACCAATTTCTCTCCTTTCTCTGTTCAAAATTGCAGAATCCATAATACTCAATAGATTATCAATTGATGGAACCTAACAATATTTGTAAAGAACTATCAACGACTATCAATATTTTAGAATTTTGAAATTTATCTCTTCTGGGTTTCAAAACTGTCAATATATTGGGGCAGTTTTCTGGACATTCAAAAATATTTGACAGAGTATAAATTAAAGGATTAATTTTTAAACTTATAAACCTAAAATTTTCAACTTCGATAAACAAATTCATCCATTCCTACCCTTCTTATAAATCTTTTTCCGTAAGCATTAATATCAAAGTTGGAACACCTCAAGGAATTAAAAGATCACCACTGCTCTTCTCAATCTTTATTTTGGATATTCCACCCAAGTTCAACTCTCTTACAACAATTAATGATCATACTCCCATTCTATATAAAAAAAAATCCCAAATGTTTTGGTTTTCTTTTAAACAAACATCTTGCTGATCTCTCTATTTGGTATGATAAATGGAAAATTACATTAAACATTAATAAAACAGAAAACATTACTTTTCAGCAAGATTCCTAAATATAAAAAAAATAGATATTTATACCTTAAAAACCAATTTCTCATTTTGAAAATAGGATATCAAATCTCTTGTAATTTATCTTCAGCAATCTCTCAATTGAAATTTTCATTTAAATTATATAAAACAAAATATAGAATATCAGAAGACTTTATGCCCTTATAGCTAGAAATTCATGTATGCATAGAACAATAAAAATTCTTCCGTCCACATCTCACCTATGCATGCCCAGTATGGGCCTACGCTGCAAATTATAATATTAAAATCCTGGATGCATAAAAATATCATTTTAAGACAAATTATTAAATCTAATTGGCTCATAATGTATATATTCAAAAATCAATCTTATTTTCAATCTTATTCTTCAATCTTTACAAAATATTGGAAAAAAAATCTTAGTAACTTCTTTAATAATCTGGACAGCCATCAGAATCTGGCCATCTAAGAAATCGAATCTTTTGAAAGACATAGGAAAATTTTTCTATAACCTCCCATTTACTTTTTCTTGTAATTGATTTTTTGTCTTGCCATTCTAATTCCATTTTTGGGTATTGTCAATGTTTTTAATCTTGAAAGTTTGCCACCACAAGAGATGCACTCACTGACGGGGCTAGTGCGTTCTAATAACTTATCAACATTAATATTAAATTGCCCTCAAACTTCTATATGGAAATACTCAAAATAATCTTAATCGCAAATGCAAAACATCGAATGATAACCAACAATTCAAACATCAGACGCAAGTTGTACCGCCGCCTGGAGAAAAATATGAAATGGCGCCAGACGCGAAGACAATTGTGACATAATTTCAATTCACAATCCTTCAATAAGAAATTATTGGTGCTCTCTCGTAGCAACAAAAGATAAGGTTTTTATTTACAAAACTGGAACTATTTCTGAAATTAAATTACGGAATTCAGTTCGTCTTATATAACAGATCCTCTAATCTCGCTAAAAACGTAGATATTTTTCTGTTATAAAGTTCAAGCTATAAATTGGCAAGTATCGCTAAATATAGTACGTTTTTATTTCTTTTGTTCATATTTTTAAGTTTATGAAAAAATCTATTGAAATGAATTATTTGTTTTATAAAAATGAGTTGTTTTATTTTCGAAATTGTTTATGTTGCTGGTTTGTTGCATCGCCTCCAAAAAGGAAAAATCTGGTGTTGGCGAAATTTGCGTCCGGTAATCCGGCGTTTTGTTGTCTTGGAACAAAGGTCGCATGCATTCAAAGAATCAAAAAGTAAGTTTAAAAAATAAAGTAATTTTCCTTTTCCATTGTTATTTTTATGTGCTAATTATTTACCGGTATTATATATAGTATTATTTCTGGTGAACATTTTGGCCCTTTTCATTAGCCGGCCACAAATTTTGCTAATATCATTTTTTTTTTTTTCATTTTGGCTGCGATGCAAAAAAATCAGCAATATAAACAACTTAGAAAACAAAGTAACTTATTTTGAAAAATGAATAATTCATTTAATTTAAAATTATATTTATCGAGTTAAGAAAAATAATTAAACTAAAGAAATAAAAATGAATATTTGGCGAATTATGACGATTATTTGGTGATTATTATGACGATTATTATGACCGATATGTGGCGATTTTGGCGATTATTTTTTGGCGAACTCATGGCTAACGGTAAAGTACCTACGTTTCTTAGGAAATTACGGTTCCGTATATAAACCGATCCCTGCAATTAGTTTTGAAAAAATTCTAAGAATTCTTGTCTTTACACGGAAATATACTGTCAATTTAAGTGTCACAGTTTTTAAGTTTTACAAAATATGGATGGACTCATGTTTTATATATAAAAAGATTCTCTCATTGATATATTGCAAAATATTTCTAGAGATAAAATATTGTGGTGGACTCATCTAATAACGTTGCAAATTGTATTAATTTCTTTATAATAATTAATCTAATGATTTCTTATGCTTGCTTATAAATAAAACCATGCATATAAAAATATCAAGTGCAATCATAAAATCAGTCGCAGAAATAAGGCAATAAATGCATTTTAATAATAAATATATAATAAAATTTGGTATTGTCTGATTTCTTTAAAATACGATACAATAAATTTAAAAACTAAAATTAAATTTGTAATTACAAAAGATGTTATTTAAGATAATTATATTTCTAATGAAAAAAAAAAAATAGAAGAACAAATCATTTAAGTATTATTTCATTATTCCTGAGAGTAAAGTATTCATAAAAAATCCCTCATCAATTTAAAATCTCTGTTCTTCTCTATTCTTCTATTCCAATTTTGGTTTGAAATCTAGAATACTGTACTTTCGCCAATCTTGCAACCGAAATATTTGCGAATATACCACCAATTTCTTTACGGTTACAATACTGTAATTAGAAATTCGTAACTACTTCTTTTTCAGAACAATATAATGAGTATTTTATATTTACTTTGATTGCTGTTTCAATTATTTTTATTTATAGCAAATAAGAATTATGTCAGCCATTGATACAGAATATAAACAATTTTTTATGATATTGCCACAAATGAAAATACAGAAGCAAACAACAAAACTATTTTTTACTTTGCTTTTGATGCATTAGAATAAAATGTAAGTTATCCTTTGGTTTCTTCTTTTTCTTTTTTTGTTAATATCGCTTTATCATTTGAATTCGGCATCGCAAAAAACAAGATCTATTTTTGACATAATAGGGATAAAAAAAAAAATGGCGTATTAGCAAATAATTTTGGCGTAATTTTATCGTAATAGCTATTATTATCGTTGTTAAAAATTATACATTTTAGTGAGTTAGCAAAACAAAATTCCACATAATAATTTGGCTTCAAAGCTTTAAAATTTGGCTCAAAAGCAATTTAGGAATAAAAGTTTGGCAAAATAGTGAAATATTTTGACTTAAAATTTAAAATTCTGCCATAGTGGTAAAATTTTGGGATAAAGCCATAATATTTGGCGATAATTTTGTCGCAATTTAAGCATAATTTTTTTGGCATAATAGTGCTAAAATTTAGCTTAAAGCGATAACATTTGGAGAAAAAGCATTTTTGGAATAAACTACTCTTAGTGATAACTTTGGCGATAAAGCAATAAATTTTGGCATAAAAGCAATTTAAAAATAAAATTTCGCATTGGGAAATTTTGATGTAAAAGCATTTCAGGAATAAATGTTGTCAGGATAATGATAATATTTGGCATTAAAGCGATAAAATTCATCGTAAAAGCAATTTAAACTCTAAAATTTGACTTAATAGAGTTTTTGCATAACGTTTTTTTTATCGTCCGATATTTTTTCTTCCCTAGCGCTCATGCTCATAGGAAGCATTATTACATATTTATGCGCAATAGTACAATATTTCCAATAAGCATGCGCACTTTGGTGAAAAACATGTCGGACGATAAAAAAAAGTTATGCAAAAACTCTCTATTAGCTCTTTTGCTACAAATGTTGGTGTAATAGCAATTTTTGGCAAAGTAGCATTTTACAATGACATTTGACTTCGGCAGCCATTTTGTTTGTTTACTGGGCTGACTTGGCATCCTAGTGATACATCTTAGCGTAATATCGTTTTACCGCGGAAACTATTGCGGTATTCATTATTATTATTTACTTGGCGACTTGGCATCCTGGCGATGCATTTTGCACAAAGCAAAGGGTACGTGATTTTAGATTTTTATCCACTTTATATTAATTTAATTCATTATTTTATTAATTTATTTTAAGTGCATATTCTTTTTCAGACATTTGAATTTAAAAACATACCTAAAAACATGTATATTATTTTTTTTTGTTAAGCAATTAAGCTCTGACATTGTTATAAAATAAGTTTCAAAATGATGTTGTCATAAAAATAAACTGTTTCAAAACAATGTTATTTCTATAATATATTAATAATTTAATTAATTTTTAACTTATATATATGCCTTATTATAAGTTAAAAATTACAGTTTTTATTTTAAAAAGAGATAATTTTTTTTTTTTTTTGTTCTGCAATGCTCATTTTGTAATAAATTCAGAAAAAATTGGACACCAAAATTTTATAATTTTTAAGTTTTATTTTAACATACTCAAGCACATTCCTAGGTGGTACACATCCATCCGTTTATATATATATATATATATATATATATATACATAAATATTTAATTATTATATTGTGAACTTGCATTTAATGAATTTTATATATTAATATATCCATTATTAAATATACAAGCTAAGTAACATTTTATTTAAAGATAATGCTCTATTAGGTACGAATTCGTCATTTGTATTTATTGAAACAATTCTAGGCCAAGAAAGTTCCTTTCCACTTTTTTTTTTTATTTTTAAATAAGTATGCATTTTGAGCTTAAATCATCAACACTTTCTTTTGAACTTTTCTTTAATAAAATGAATGGATAACAAATTGTAACTGATTAATGTAAAATATATACTTGAGGGAAAAAAACAGCTTAAAAGGCGTATGCTCCAAGTTTGTCAAATAACAATTCCTAAATTTTAAAATTGTGTTTAGGCATTCTATACTAACCTGTTCTATTTATTCCTGCTTATAGATAACCTTGCAAATTCCCCACACGTGAGCGATAACAAATTTTCTGAAATGTGAACATCTTGAATGAGATTTCATACTATATAATAATACTATTCATACTATATGATTATGTACTATATAATTTTGTTCAAAAAAATTTCACACTTGATAGTAGGCCACTGAGTGGTTTTGTGAATATCTAGGGACAATTAATCCATCGTAGTTTCATTTATTGTTGATTGATCTTACATTTGAATTAATTTCCTTGTTCTTACAAATTTATGTGAAACAAACTGCATAATAGCATTTTCTCCGACAATTAAGTTAAAGTAATTATGAAACACACACGCATAGTCTTTAGAATCTTAATAATAGGGAAAAATTTCAATTTCCTGTTGAGAAAAATTTTCATGCCCCAAGAAGTTGATTTACGAAATTGAAATAATCTTTTAAAACAAATAAGAAGAATATGAATCATTTAGAAAATATTCAATCAATTAAAAAAAATATTTGACCAGTTCAATTAAATTTTACGTTGAAATTAATTGAAAATATTTAAATGCAATGTCAATGAATAAAATCTTCTTTTAATAAACTTTTAATTGAGTTCTTTTTTTAATTCTTCTTTTATACTCTTTAAGCAAAATTTATTATAATAAACATTTATTTAAAACTACGGAACACCATATATAATTGTTAACACATCAATTTCCTTCATACGATTTTATGTATCAACATTTTTTAATCAATTTTACAATAACAATAACAGCATTTTGTTATTCCATGCTTTTACAGAAACGATCATGACTGCACTTCTGCGTAAACGAGAGCAAGAGAAAGAGATGTACGTTTTAATATACTATCTTTGCTTTAGAACTTACTTTTTTTTTTACCGTGCGACTATTTCCTATTTAAGCATCTGTACAACAGGTGTGTAGACATATGATTGTTTTCTCGCCTTAAGTTTTGCAAGTGAGTGAAATGAACTGTTGCACATTTTTTTCTCGTAATAGTTCGTTTTATTCATGGTTAACACTATCGAACTCTATTTTAGTTGAAGATTTTTTCCTATTACTGATTGTAAAAAAAAATGCAGTTAAAAAAGATGATTTTTTTCACTTCGCAAATTATATGTAAAAAAATATGAAGTCTAGAAAAATGATATTTCATTTTATTCTGTTTCCCTAAAATATTATCATAATTATTTTTATATAAGTATGAAAAACTTTCTTATAGAAATACCCCATCAAATTGTTATCATTTTCTTGAGGATTATATTAAATCAAATCAATATACATATATAATATGGTATTGTTAAAAAGCAATCTCATTTCCAGTTGTTAATCGTAAAGTCTATTTCATAAAATATACAGAATTTGTTTTTTATTTTGTTGCAAATGCAAATGTAGAAAATTGCAAAAACATGCTTTAAGTTTAAATTGTATCTTGAAATCAAGTATTGAATATCAGTTAAACTTAGTTGCTGTCATGTATTTTAAATTATTCTTTTCAGTATATCGTTACTACGTTTATATCGCAAGGATATATAATTATTAATCAAATAGTACAATAATAGGGAGGGCTTCCATTTTTCTTCGTGAAATAATTTTAGAAATTTTAATTTTGAATTAAATTTTTAATACTATTATTTAAACCATTTTATTTCTTTTCATCTGGATGATTTTTGATTATTACTTAATCAAGTTGTTTTTTAACAACTTCATTTTTTTAATTGTCTCCTTTCTGGTCTGCATTTTGAACAATTGCATTACAATTCCACACGAATTGCAATTTAAACTATTCCTTTCTACGATTTAAACCCCAAACCATCAATTTTTGGACTCCTAAAGCAAAAATGCAGAAGATCCACGTGACAAAATTAAAATAGTGTTGTGGATGATGATCTGACGGCATAAGAAGTCTGTCTGTGGGCGATGGCCTCGTCTTTGCTGTTTTCTCACCTGATGATATCGAGACGCAGTTTCACATTTGCCCTTTCACGATTTCCAAATGATCAAAACAACTATACACCGAACTTAGTGAATATGACGTCAATGTCCCTCTTCCCAACATCCTCATATGCCTACCCATCCATGTATTATCATCTACAAATGAATACCTCTACATCGGGTACGTCTCTGTAGATGGTTAAGTGCACTCATATGCAAATTGAAGCACGTTGCAACTTGTTAAGCTGGAGGAAATGTACCAATCTTACGACATGATAACACATGGTTGTCCAGTAAATAAAAAAAGACATCCTACTTCAGTCTTATTGGTTGAATTAATGTTGGCCAAGAGGATGGCGTTTAAAATATCGAAAAAGCCACGCCTTTTGACTCAGTTTGCTTATAATTTAATTATAAATGTAGCTTAATAATGTATTTACAAGATTTCATTCTTTCATATTGCACACAGCAATATTTTTAAGCATTACATTATTAATATATATATATATATATACAGTATTGTAACATATTTATATAACTGAATCGTTCAAATCTATCTATCAAAAGTTTCAATATTCTATTTCATTTATTTTTAGATTATTTAATTTTCAGGGAAAAAAATTCATAGAATTAACCCATGTTTTTATTCAAATATAGTTTTTCAAAACAAGAGAAATACAATAAAGAAATATCAAGATATTGAGATTTTTTTTTTTAATTATTATTTTCTAGAAGTTTGTACATTTAAAACAAGAATACACAAAGATATAATTCAAACTTTTCTTTGCTAGTGTAATATCGTCAATTTCGTCTCCTCTTGTTTTAATTATTTATTGTATATATTTAAAAGAAGGACACATCTTTTTATCATCATTATTAATGATGATTAGGAAAATACACACAATATATATATATATATATATATATATATATATATATACAGTATTGCAACATATTTATATAATTGAATCGTTTAAATCTATCTATCAAAAATTTCAGTCTTCTATTTCTAAAGCCAAGTTTCTATCTTTCTGTAGACCCAAACTTCCGATAAAATCTTTTGAATTTTCAAGGAAGAGTCCAGAGCATCCTACAACTTTTTTTTTGTAAAAAATAACACGCTTCTTCTATATTACACTCATGTCCATAAATTAAGGATAATTCAAAATCACACAGAAATTGAACTCTAAAATAAAAATTTCACCTGTAGAATTATCACACACATCTTGAAAAGAATATGCAAATTACAGGAAACCACCAGATGGCGCGGATAGTACGTCACAATGACGAGTGTAAGAGAGGAGTATATAAGGAATGGTGGCAAAAAGTAAAATTGTTCACAAGCGCTTTAAAAGCCTTTCTGTGCAATAACCGCATAGTTATGGCACAAAGGAAGCATTTGGATGATTTTTTACGTGGTAGAATTATCGGACGACTGGAATGTGGACGTACCCAGCTGGAAGTATCCGAGGAACTTGGAATCGCCCAGAGTGTCATCTCCAGGCTTTGGCAACGATTCCAAGATGATGGTAATGTGAGTAGATGTTACAGCACAGGTCGCCCCCGAGTTACAACGCCGAATGAGGACCGGTATTTAGCAGTTACTGTCAAAAGAGAAAAGACGGAGCCCAGCATCAGACCTGTCTTGTCAGCTCTCTTCAGCTACCGGTACGACAGTTTCAAGGCAGACCGTGTACAGACGCTTAGGGCACATTGGTCTAAATGCTCTTAGGCTTGTCAGATGTGTTCCACTTACCGCAACTCACTGTCGCCTGCGATTAACCTGGAGTAGAGGCATGCATTGTGGACACCGCAACAGTGGTCTGGTGTGATGTTTTCCGACGAGTCCAGGTTTAGTTTGCAGTCTGATTCTCGCCGGACTTTCATATGGAGAGCGCCAGGTACCCGTTACCACCAAGAGAACACCATTGAACGACACCGTTACGGTGGTGCAGGAGGACTCGTTTGGGGAGGGAATTATTCTTGGTTACAGAACAGACCTGCATGTTCAGAGTGTAACGATGACAGGCCACATCTATCGGGATGTCATTCTGGAACAACATGTACGTTTGTTTCGGGGCGCCATGGGTGCTCAATTTCTGTTTATGGATGACAACGCCCGTCCTCACCGTGCAAACATTGTAGCGAATGCCTTCAATTGGAGGATATCACCCGTATGGATTGGCCAGCATACTCACCGGACTTGAATCAATAGCGCATGTGTGGGATATGCTCGGCCGACGAATTGCAGCCCGTCAACCCCCTCCCACCTGTCAACCGGAACTTCGGAGGGGGCATTGCTTGATGAGTGGTGTAATATTCCCCAAGATCAGATTGATAATTTGATACTCAGCATGCCTAGGCGTTGTAAGGCCTGTATTGCATCGTCCAGGAGACATCCTTCATATTAACCATCATACTAACCATGTTATACTGTTTTTTGTAAATAGGTTCTTTTTTAAATTTGCTCCAGGGAGTAAAAATCGCAATTTTTATTAATTACGTCAAACATATAGCATCTTTTTTTGCTCTTTACCTTTTGTTTAATAAATAGACTTTACAAATAAGTCAAATTTGTTTTGCTTCTGTCTCTTTCTTTGCCTGAACTTCATTATCCTTAATTTATGGACATGAGTATATTAACTATGTCTCATTGTGATCTAGTTGTTATATGCACAATTTCAAATAGGTAAAATTCATTTCGCATCACCAGTTAACTTGCTTGATAAGAATTTTACGGTTTTCTTATAATATGGCATAAAATTGTAGGGGATACTCTTTAAAATCTTTCAGGTACACATTCCATCTTGTGCATATAGTACAGAAGGACTTCCATGATGTATTTTCGATAACTGTGAATCTTCTACGAAACTTGTTATATGAGTGTTGATTGTTCACAAATCAAACTTATGACAATAAAAAACCACTGCTAAATAAAAGGTTTATACAATGTCTGTTATTATGTTGGAACTATTTCTAGCAGACTATACAATATCTGTTGTTATGTTGTGATGTATTTTTTATTACATATGTACTTTGTGTTTTCAATTCTTTTCATATGTGTATGTTTGTTATTGGACCACAACTGAAAAACAATTTTTTATTTTATATGCTGGAAACAAATTTTCTTAGAAAAACATAAAGTTGTTAACAGAGGTAAAATGGTCTTATAAATATTTGTTTGATTTGAACAGCTTATACTTCACCGTAACAAAGAAGTTATTTGATCTTCCAAGATGAAAGTTTATATTTTCTGAACTTTAATCTCATATATATATATACTATAAATAACTGATGAAACAGCAAAAAGGATTTTTAAATTTTTCGTACTATTCTATAAATAACCAAAGCATTAGCGAGTGGCAGTGATAACATTATTTTGTTTACACACGTTCGTAGAGTGAATGGGTTTTCTTGCTACGCGCCTCCAATAGTCTCGGTGATGACCTTGAAACTGCTTGCACGCGGAGTTGATCACACGAAGACTTAGCGTAAAAGAAAAAAAGTACTTTCTCTTTACGTAACAGGTGGTATATTGCATTAATTCAGTAAATTCTTATAAAATACAAAAGAAAAGCGAAATATCACACACTACATCAATAAATGCAACAATATTTGTCATGTTAGGTTCTGTTTTATAGAAAGGAAACGAATAAAATAAGAAAGTAGCAATTATTAAAATTAATGATATAAATGCAATAAATAATCGTACTTTAATGAAAATAATAATTAACACAGGAGGAAAGCTTATGTACATTTAAAATTAAAATCGATTATAACATTTGATTAATATTCAACTAGAACTGTCAGTGGAACATCATTAATATAACATCATCCTTCTTTTTCTTGATTTTATCTTCGAACGTTTATTAAAATTGCTCATTCACCCTTGAAAATTAGCCTTTTCAGAAGTACATAGTGATATAAGCTTAGATAGACCCTTATTCAGCCATGCCAACAGAGGATTATTTAATTAGGGTAATAGTTTATTTAAGATTTAACTACTTATTATCTTCTCTTTTTGACATTATCTAATCATTAAAACAATGATAATAGAACTTTATTATAGATGGGGGGGGCGGACTGCTGTACTACTGTGCCCAAAAAGTAAGACCAATTATTTATTTTGTTTCAAAAACTCTTTATTTATTTTTTTTTTAAATTTATTCCATCGCGACTCAAAGAAATCCCATCCGGACACAATGCACTTATGCCAACATTTTTTCCAATCCTCAATGCATGTTAAAAAGTTATCGGCAGGGATGGCCTTCAAAGTGCGTGGCGATTTACGTTGAATCTCTTCAATAGATTCAAAACGGTGTCCCCGGAGTAGTCTTTTGAGTTTAGGGAATAGCCAGAAATCGCACGGTGTGAATAAGGCGGTTGTGGAGCGATATGAGTTTCATTTTTGGCAAAAACGTCATGCAGTGTGAGTCGAAATGCAGTGTGAGCGGCGCAAGCAATGTTTTCGGTACCAATCAATATTTGGCGCGTTTTAGGTCCAAAATGAAATTGACCGATCCTTTTGAAATTCCAACATCATCAGCAAGATCTTTAATTGTAAATCGACGGTTTGCAAATACTTAATTTTTTGGACTTGAGCTTGGCCGGTTGAGGTTGATGGTCGACCAGAGGGCTCTTCGTCTTCAACACGTTCTCTGCCTTCTTTGAACTGTTTATACCACTTCTAAACATTTCTTTCCGATATAGGAATGCTCACCTAATGCCTTCTGCTCTTTTTATACGTTTCCTCAAGCAAAATTTAATGCAAGCTCTTTGCTCAATTAATTCAGAAAAGAAAATTGAAATTCCATAAGCCCTGAAATTTTAAATTGAAAATTAGTCTTACTTTTTGGACACAGTAGTACTATACTCACAAGAAGGTTAGGAGGTTCTTTTTACAAGATTTTCAGGAGTAACTGCCTCAGATTTGAATATCGTATTGAAAAAAATCTTGAAAACTCCAATCAGGTAGTTTACTATGGATGTTAGTATCTTTAATTAATTTTTTAATAAAAATTCAATGGATTATATTAAATAACAATTCACAATGAATGAATGAATTAATATCTATAATTAATTAAAATTCATAATTTAATTTCCTAAAGCTTTAATAAAAATATATGTCCAGAAATATTTGGGTTATTTCTGTTGTTGTTACTTATCCCACTTGGTAGATATCTAATTCTAGACCAAGCCCACGAACCCGTATGGACTCATGGTTGAAGGGGAAGGAAGCAGCTTCTGTTGTGATGAAGCACCCGTAGGTAGAAATCTGACTTTTGCTCCGTAACGCTCTTACAGTCATAGGAGACCGGGACCTACGGCTTAAAGTGGATTTCGAACCACTACAAACATCCATGGCACTGCCGGGACTCGAACCTGAAACCTGTGGTACCGAGCGCTAGCCACTCACCCATTCAGGCCCGGGTTATTTCTAAATACTAATATCTTTCTAATTTAATATAGAATTATAATCATGACATATGTTTCGTTTGAAAAGTTATGTTGACATAGAAAAAATCAAATAAATTTGTTAAAGAACAGCTTCTTCATCATGTGCGGCCCCTCATACTTACGTATCCAATGCATTGCCAGTCGATGGGTGATCTTGGAGGGACTTTAGGAGGCCTCGCATTTTCGTGTAATGGGAGAAAACCCCAGGTTTCCTGACAATCAATACGAGACGTTTATACACATATTGTCTCAATAGCAATCGAATCTGCTTGTTTCTGAAATCAGTGGCTACAAAGATGCCGCCAGCGAATTCGAACCTAGGGCTCCAGCCGTGCATGTTCCCACTGGAAGACGATCGAACAATTAGGAGAACGATTTTAAGGTATTTTTACTCGAAAAAGTTGTTATTGAAAAAATCAAATATAAACTGTTAGTAATAAAAACATAATTAATAACTGAATGTCTAAGCTATAAGCAAAGTTATAACAAAAAATAAAGCTTTAACGATGTGCTAAAAAATCTACATTCATTTATTATGTAATTTTCTGATAAAAGCTTTTTGAATATTTATTTATTGAAAAATATAAGAAAAAACTTTATATAAAAAATTTAGAATATCTGAAATAAAAACAAATTTACAGTGTAGGGCCAGAAATATAAATCCTCTGTATTACGGAATTGTTAAAGATCATTTCGTTGCCTATCAAAATAGTAAGACAAAATTACAATTATGCCTGAATTATAGAATAAAAATTTCTAGGCAAAATGATGTTATAGTCTATCAATAAATAAATGTCATAAATTCAAAATGCCTGTTTAACAAATATAATATATATAATCTAAACAAATATATTTCATAATTTAAATTTTTGTTATCAATAACATCATGGTACGTCAAACCGTTTTATTATGACCTGTGCTATAAAAGTTATCACTGTTTATTTTACTTTGAATCTTAGTTGTGCTACGTCTGTGAAGTTTTTTACTGCAACAGTTTTACTCGAAGAAATAGACAAATTATTGATTGAAAGGCGTGGCTTTAAAAAAACAGTTTTTAAACCAAGTTTTGTAAAGTTTAGCCACACTCTTTAAAAATATGTAAAAAAAAAAAAAAAAAAATGACAAAAATATAAAGCTGTAGAACATATGCTAGCATTTTTGGGCTATTTTTGTGATTGATTGAATTTAGCAAAAGATAGTGTTTCTGATTATTGAGAATTCAAAATAAATATGTTTTATTTATATTGGTAACACAGTCGGTTTAGTCGAAATAAATATCCAACCTTTTAATAGCATGAATTTTCTGTAATACAAAGAATACTACTATCAACTGTAATACTAGATTTTTAAAAATATAAATTCAATTTTTTTTACATATAATAAAGTTTTGCATATACTATTTTTATTTAGTAGTGAAAAAAATATAAGATTAAAAAGAAATAAAAAATCAATTAATAGTAAGAAATTTAAAAAAATCCAAGATTTTCTTATTGTATCTAATTTCCCCCCTTTTTTTTTTTTTTGTAAAAATTTACAATGTCATTTATATTCTACAATGCAAAAAAGAAGACCAACTAAATTATACTATTAATATGAGAATATATCTTTCGAATACTCTACTGTTGCCACACATCTAGAGTAAGGTTAATTAAAACCTTTCATTTTAATGTCACTTGACGTATAACATAAAAAGTAACCTTACATTCGGCGCCACTCAAACTGTCAACAGACTTCTTGACTTATTTGAGAGTCGGGTAGAGTTCAACAGATGCTGTGCGTTCGGGATCGGAACATTCACTATCCTTAAAAAAAAAAAGTATTCAGCCTAAAAGATTGATTTCTGGTACTAAAATTACGATTTTTCTGATAGAAATGAACTTGATAATAGCATTATGAGAACTTTAAGGGTTTTATAAATCGCTTTTATATGATAGCCTGAAGGCATCATTGTGAAGTCGAAATATCGTCAATGTTTATGTTTAAATTGTGCAATGCTAGATGATTCTAAACTAATTTAAGCGTTTTTGCCATTAGAGGTAAGTCATTAATGAAACCAAAAGTTATTGGGAGAAATTCATAATGTTCATCGAGTGTTCGAATGTTCATTTTTATGTGCCAGTTTATCTTATGCCTATGATGTGAAATGAGAATTTTTACATCCATTTTAGAATTATAGCGCTTGCTTGGTGCATTTAATGATATCATCCCTCCATGTGACCAATTCGGTATGGTTAAATATGAATTGAGAGTGCTTAAAAAAATCTTTGTGATGGAATTGATAGAGTGTGAAATCACTACAACTTGTTTTGAGATATTTTCATTGTAGGTCTGCACCACCATGAAAGCAAAAAAAATGTAAGGCGATTTTGTTTTGGAAGGATGACAAATTCCTTGTTTTAACATTTTGTTAAATTTCATTGTTAAAAACTGATAATCAGGCTCCGAAAGAAGATATGGTCTACATGAAATAAATTTTTCATGTTGAAATTCTATTTTGAATTTCACATATGGACATAATTCAATTCTATCCCCATCAAAATAAAACCCATCGGCAAATTTCCGCATAAAGGGAGCTTGTTATACCTTAGTTCAGTCTTGTATATTTAGAGATTTGTTTGAGATGGATGTATATTTATTTTATTTGGCTAAAGTAGAACATCATTTAATGACGAAAATGAGAGTTTATTAAAAATTACTGTCAGTTAAAGCTAGGTCTCAATTTTAAAATAATACTCGTACAAGGAAATGCAGCCTGTTTTAGGTGGAAATACATAAAACTCAGATGCTCGTTAGAGCTCATCGCGCTGGATCTAATACCAGTTCTATGTTTGGACTTGTTGTTGGCCATCCCTATCGGATACAAAATTTTAAATGATACAATGTCAACTTTGGCTATCAGATGTTCTACGCCCGTTTTACCAATTGATGTTTAAAGAAATTCTTACCGGTGGGTTTTATTTTGTGCACCTCAACTCGTCCTTCCCCAGAGGAAATTGACCAAACACAAAACAGCTCAAACAAGGGTGAACTAATATCATTTGGAAAGTAAGATTGTTGAATAACGGTGGTGTGTGCACATTTTTAATTTCGCTTATATTTATATATTTTTAGATTATTTCTTTACAGGGCTTTTTGCATTTTATATTATCTATGATATCGTTATTAATAATAAAAGATATTATTCTTCAATTTAATGGTTATTTAATTAGTTTATGATGAATAAATTTTATTAGCTTTAGAGATTATTATTAGACTTTATTAGTATTTAAATTTAGACGGATTTTTTTTACTATTATTTGTATTTGTAAGCACACATCTTGCAGTTGAGCTCTAGAAGATGGAAATGGGGTGTTTCTTTCGGATGTTGAATTCTTCAATTTTTCCATGATGTATTTCTTGGTTGAGCTACAGGTGAAACCTCACTGAAGAAGGTGCTAAATGCACAAAAAAGTGGAACAATCTTTGTGTCCACATCGCCGACATATAATATTCGAACATAATTGCGCGATTGTATTTACGACTCATTGCTCATCACTGGTGTGCAAAAATATTACCAGATTACGTGACCAAAAGTAAAGCAAGTTAGTATTATAAAATAATGAAGGAAATGCAGTTGGGTTGTTTTCTTCTTTTGTTAAAAATTTGTGACTGCACTAAACCCACATTCCACTAAATATGATGATGGAAATGGATTTATCTTCCTCTTCTCTTCTATCTTTATGCAAACACCGCCAGGTTATTTTTACTCCCACACCCCAAATGCACCCAAAGCAATGATTTGCTACCCTCTATTACCCACTTTGGAAATATTATAGACAATGTCTATAATGAGTGGCTCACGATTTAATCTCAGCTATCATATCTGTAACCGTTATAGAAACGTATAAATGTCTACGCCAAAAGCCCTTCTAGGATTTAGAAGCGGGGATAAAGTGTGCAGCCTTTTTAATTGTTACTTTAGGATGGAAAGCTTTCCAAGTTAAAAGGACATAAAAACTTAGCAGGTGAAACCGCTCCTTTCATATTTCTGGCAACACCTGCTCCAGCGCATCAACAGCGCTTTCTTTATATTGAATGAATTCCTTTAGTAGTGGCTGAAAATTCTCCTATGGGGTTGAATGTCGTATTTTTATTTTTATTTTGTAGTTAATTTTTTATTTTTTCTGTATGTAACTTAAAATACGATAAACAATTATTACATAGCTTAGGTCCATCTCAATTAATCTTATTTCCCTCTTTCACACTGGCTGATTAAATGATTGGCATGAAAGAATAGCAAGTAGCAAACATGACGTAGTGTTGCGTAGTTCTCTCCTCCGTTGAGAAAAAAGCATCTGCATTTCCGTTGAAAAAATTATTCAATTGAATTTCTAAGCAGGGAAAAACAATGTACTGATCGTGCAGCGAAGTCTTTCCGTCAATCTTAAATCTAAACAGTTTGTTTTTAATCTTATAAATATTCACTTTAGGACAGAAGTGCGTTTTATATTAACATGCAATTTGTCATCTCGTGTAATCATTAACATAGAAATGACGCTATCCCCTATTGCTTACGATCATTCGGGAAACTTTGTTCAATATTTACCTTCCGGCACCAGCAATACTCAGTAACCACGACTAGTACAATTTCGAATGTTTAATTATGATTTTAATCTCATTGGTTCTTTTTTTTCTGTTTGTGGCGTTGAAAGCATGCGTAAATCGGTTCCGACGGACGTCACCTGTAATTATTTGAACGGTCTGTCTGCCATCTTTACCACCACTAAAGTCAATAGAGATTGGCACATATCGATAGACAACTGCTCAAACAGGGCCATCAGTCAAAACGACACAGAAAGAAAAAAAATGCGTTGAAGTTTTGATCTTTCCGACAAAAGTTGTCTTGTACGAAATACAATTTATTCGATTTTATTTTCAAGTCAAATGATTGTTAATTATTTGAATTTGTCAAATAATTGTTATTTATTTTACCAAATTATGTTTACAAATTAATTTATTTCCATAAATTACCCTTTTTTTTATTTATTAATTTCAGATTTTGGGAATCGTTATAATATTTTTGTCTCAGAATATTTCTGAGTCATCTACTGTTTAATTTTAATTTCGATAAATTAGTATCTGATCGATAAAAATTAAACCCTTTTGCTGGTATGGCTTCATAAAGATTAATTAGCCACAGTAGTATTGATAATTTATGAATGGAGAATAAATTATTAACTAGTTTTTAAATACTTAAAATCCGACATTTATAAATAAATTCATTTTCAATTTTTATTATATAATTATAAATAATTTAATAAAATTAATTCTTAGACTTAACTGAATTAGATGATGCATACAAATAAAAATCTGAACAATACTTTTATTTTCAATTAAATAAAGATCGATATTAATATTTTTTATTTATGTAATATATAACACAATAACTTACTAATTGATCTACAATATAATAACTCCTGCTACACAACGAAAAGAATTATGTATAAATCGTACATATTATTAACATAACCCATAACATAAGTTTTGGTAGTTTGCCGATGTTATTTAATTATTACTAAATAAAAATTCTACGTCAACGATGTACGACTTTTGTATATGATCTTGAATGTATAAGCTAATGAGGAAAATTCTTATCAGAAAAGAATGAAGCATTATTTAGAATTATAAATCAGCAATTGAAAGCGAACAAATTAAAACTACAAAAAAAAAAAAAATTATAATTTCTCAAACTGAGACATGTTTTTATTAGTAAAAAAAAAAAGGTACTAAAAACAAAAACTATGAACTTATTTGAAAAACAAAATTTGTATGTGAAAAATAAAATGAATATAAATGTTAATCAATCTGACGCAAACTGTAATAAAAATTTCTTGTAAAAAGTGAAGAAATTTTCTTTCTTTCTTATGTTAAAATATGCAGTTAGCAATGGAACAATACTGAACTTGTTGTAATACAACATTTAGGGCGGAAAAACCCTCTTCATACTCAGATTTCTTTTTTAATGTATACATAATTTCAAGACTTTTTATTTTTCATCCTTTAATGCAAATTAATTTGCATTCATGAAGCTAACACTAGTAGAACCAGTTAAGCGTCTATAATGCCTAGTAAGACATGGTTTGTTAATAATGTATGTTTTATTTCGAAAAGTATTAGAACGAAATTGTCATTTAAAAAATATGATGTTTTCGTTGTAAATATTTGGAATGGTTGTGGAACAGCTTTTAAGGAAGAATGCAAAAAAAAAAAAAATTTTTTACTTTTTTAGAAACAGACACTTTTGTCTACAATTTGTGATCATTAATCGATAATAAATCTATCACAGTTTTACAATGTTGAAAGATTGCACAAAATCATCAGTAACTTTACAATTGTGAGGAATTCGTAGGAATAGGGCATTTGTTATCTATATTTTTTTGCGTATTTTCAATATTTATTTTTCTAATTACGGAAGAAAATATAAACTAATTCAAAAGAAAAAACTATTAAAATGAAAGGCCTCTTAAAGTAACCATTTTTTAATTAATCGTTAAAATAATTATTAAATTATTTACAATTTCAAATAATATTCAGTTAAAAACAATAACTTACTGTATATATATTTTTCTTTTGTTTTTATTTTAATCGATCAATAAATATTTCAAGAACTTTTCACATTTTTATTGATCTGTGAATAAATAAATGAAAAAAAAAAACAATAACTTCTTCAAAATCTAGGATTAACAGATCTAACATTCCTTTAAATCCTACATAAACTCTGTTACCCAAAATATTCAAAAACGTTTTTGTTAATGCTAAGATATTTTAATAGTAAATACATTTAAATGACTGTAATGCAATGGTAAATATTTTCGTGAGAGAACGACTGCAATAACTTTCAACACAAAATAAAAAAAAAAGGCGACAGAAGAAAAGGCTTTAAATGAATTTTAATCAGAAAGCAAGAATTTTAAAATTTTAATTTAGCCTTAGTGGCTAAAGAATGGAATGCAATATTCTTCAAAAGAAAATTTTATAATAATTTAAAATATATCTGCACAGTGTTAAAATAATGAGAATAAAATGTTTATTTATTTTCAAATCAAAATGTTTCACCGTGCTATCAATAAATGTGGTTGTTATATATGGATGAATGTCTCTGTCTATTAATTTTATCTTTTCACTATGATGTACAGATGCCTTATTTTTATCTTAATGGCACTGGAAATTTGTAATTGAAATATTTTTCTATAAATAAATATTCTTACATTTTTTTTAGTCTTTCTTTGAATATCATCTTTTAACTAACTATAAAACATAAAACCTTCTTAAGATTTCAAATGCATTGATTGAAAATAAAATTGAGTTAAGATTTACTAATCAAAACATTATGACACTGAGTACTAGAAATTTACTTTAAAATGTATAATCTTAGTAAAAATTATAATACTGTGAATGATTAGAAACATGTCAGTGCTATGTAGTTGCGTCAAAAGTTAGGACCAAAACAAACCCTCACAAATTTCATCAGACAAACTTATGCAAGAGATCCCACTTTACACAGCTGCATACACTAAAATGAAGCAGTCTTAAGTCTGTCGAATCAAAATATTTCTATTTAAGTTTCGACACATTGTTCGAAATTTTACACATAAGACTATTTCAACTTTGTTATAATTTTTAGAAAATGTAAAGTAAATAAATGTTTTATTCTGTGAATATGACTTTAATTATCAAGAATAAAAGAAGTAAAATTTATTTTTAGTAATTTAGTGGGAAAATAAATATAAATTTTATAGTAAAGGAATAAAAAGAAATGTTGTTCTGAAAAGAAAATTCATCAACAAGTAATTAACAAGTTTTTGGCAAACTAATAGCATGTAAACAAGCTAATAATATGCCAATTGATGTTGATTGGTATCTGTTGATTTCAAAAATATCGGCTAGAATTTTTAAAGAAGTTTGTTCAGGTTTCAACTGAAGTTTAGTTTGTCAGTTGTTTTCAATGGAAAAAAATTGAATATGGATTGGTCATGAAATCGTGGTGGCCAATTAAATAGTGCACCTTAAATATTGCTTCTCGCCTCAAAAATTGTTTTTAAATTATTTCTTATAGTAACAAAGAAAATTAAGCTATAGTGATTTGAACGATTGGTTTCAAATCACTATGGCCAAAAGAAAACCATTTATTTTTACTTTCAAAATTGATTATTTGCTTTAATATAAAATAATTTAATTTGTAATTTTGGCCACGTTTACAACTTTTTGATAAAAAAAAAATGTAAAAAAACTTAAATGTTCTTATTTTTAGGAAATACGTTTTTAATTTTTTTTTATTATTATTATTTTGATGATACACGAGACACTTGCTTTGATATATTTAAGGAAATTTTTTTTTATTAAGTGATAGAGCGCTTAGAAATATTTTTGTCGCATCAGTTCTTACCTAGTACGATGATGTTAGTGATGGTAGTTGCGACTTGTGTTAAATAATAATAATAATTGTTGTATGTAGTTATTGGTAGTAATTGTGACATATAGTAATTAGTGATAATTGCGAAAGTAATAATTGATAGTAATTGTGATGGAAGCCGTAGAGTCTACCGATTTTAATTATTTTAATTTTCAAAGTCAACTATTAACAGAGACTTGCGCGTGAACATAAAGAGAATTCGTGCTAAGCACTAAATAAACTGTTGTTTTATCAGCCGTCAATAGAGCTCTTTGATAGGACTTCTCTTATTTCTATATATCGTTCAGGAAACCTTGAAACCACGTTCAATTGCCACGAGCCAACTTCAGGAAAAATGTAGGTCACAGCCAAGATTATTAAATGTTTGTATTGATGTCTGTTATTAAATTGCCATGTAAATTGAAGACTGAAAACATTAAAGATATTTAAGGTATATTTTTCCCAGACATGGGTTAAAAGTGACGTACAAAACAACGAAGAACAAGGAATATCATTACTGTTTAAAAAATGAGACATTAAATAAGGCATGTTTTAGATTATATACATTTTAATTTTTTATGATAAAAAAATCCTAATTTATAATAATTTTGTATTTGTAAGTATAATATTGTAGACAAAGGCCATTTGAATAACGGTACAATTGCTACTTAAGTATTAAAAATGAGATTATTGGTTCTTGTTTACATCTATAAGTTTCAAATATTTATAGATTACGGATAGCAATTAAAAATAATAATTTACAAATGGTATAATTACGGCCGTCTAAAATACACTGGAATATTCTGGTTTTTTAATTACATTCTGGTTTATTATTTAAATGGTAATTTGATAAAATAAATATAAATATTATTAAACTCCTGACACGAACTTTTTCAATCAAATCTTTTTTTTTTTTTTTTTACCAAAAATGTCTAAATTAGACTTTTTTTCATGTTTTTAAGAAATTTATAATTTGAAGAAAAATAAAGAGACAAAAATATTACATGTCCTTTTGTTTCATACATTACATTATTATTATTTTTTATTGAATATGCAAGTTGATATAAGTATTTATTTGTTTCAATACACTTAAAACATATAAAAAAAATAGTGTACTTTATTAAATCAAAAATATTAAAATCTTTCTACCTTGGAAAAATATGTCATAATATAATACAAGAATATTAAAGAAACGCTAATTATTATATTTATTCTCAAAAAAGAAACTATTTTAAAATGAATAATTTAAAATTGTAATTTCCTGAAAAATTCGATTCGAATAAAATTATTCGCCTTTTAATACCTAATTTTACTGTTTTAATTTTGAAATTAAATTAACAAAGAGCAGCATTTTCTTATCAGTCACACATTCTCCTTATATAGATAATAAACAATATAAAATGAGATCTAGAGCATGTAGCTAGGTAATGACATAGGACAAATATTAGAAACAATATTTCATATGCATTTTTAGTCGTTCATATATCTTTTTAGAGTTCACTTACGTATTTTTACAGCAGGTATGGAATTTATACAAGAAAATATCTTGTTCATTTATGATAATAATGATTTTTTATAAATTGTTTTTAATATCTTGTTCATTTATGATAATAAAAATTTAATTTATCAACAGATAATTCAAATTTTTAGTAAAAATTTATGAAAATAATTGAAATCAAGAGATAAGTTAATGCTTATTTTATTTCAAAAATAATATTTTTGCCATGTGCATTAAAATTATATAGAAATATAATATTGCATTAAAATTGTATTTATTTTTCTACACATTATGATTTTTATATCAAAAAAATGTAGTCCAACATGACAAAAATATACGAATATACCAGCTATTACGGTAATTCCACCAAAACATGATTAACTAAATTTTATTTTTATCTGTTTATCAATTCATTAATTGTTTTTGATTATGTTTCACCTCGAATTAAGTTTTAATATTAAAAAAAAAAAAGAGTTGTACATGGAGCAATTTTCAGAATCTTGCATATCACAGAATATTTTACTTTTGAAATAGAGTGGCACTTAATTGTTTCAATAACTGATTGAAAAATTCGGTTCCCAGTTCTGTTAATATTTTTCTGTTACAAAAATATCGAACAATACAAAATAATTATATCAATCTTTTTATCTTGAAAAATACTGTTGTATGGTGCTTATAACTGTAGACTTTATTGATACATCTGCTCACTATTTTTAGGGCAAAAACATAATACGTCGTAACACATGTTATATTTAGAACTTATTCATCTGAAATATAATGTTTTTCAGATATAAGAAAGCTAAGATCAGATATAAGAAAGCTAAGATGAAGAAGATACACACACAAAAAAAATTGTTACAATTTAAAGTAAGAATATAATAAATAAATTATAATTAATTATTAAGCTTAAAATTATCATTATAAAAGGATGTGTGTTCAAATAAATATTACTAAGAAGAGTTTTCGAATAGTAAACTTAAGCAAATAAAGCTTAATATCGCTGGTTCGAAAAATAATCCAACGCATTAATATTTCACTTCTTAAAATAAAAAAAAAAAATTTAACAAAAAAATTTAAATATCCTTAAAATTAATTCTTTCTTATATTTTTTAAGTTAATTATATCTTTTTTTTTTTTTTTTCTTTTTTTTATTACAAAGCGTTGACATGCATTACCAAATCATTTTAAAAGACAAAAGATCCATTAAATCATAATGCGAGACAGTCTGACGGTCTCCTTCAATAAAACA
Organism: Caerostris extrusa; assembly: GCA_021605095.1. NCBI lineage: Eukaryota > Metazoa > Arthropoda > Arachnida > Araneae > Araneidae > Caerostris > Caerostris extrusa. The sequence continues at coordinate 67,321 of BPLR01005635.1, read as the reverse complement.
ATTCAAATTTTCTCTCTTGAATAAAAATCTAAATAAACAATCATTAGCATTTTAAAAGATGATGCAATACTGAGATCAATGCCCAGAGCGACATATTGTGAGATGTCATTGAACAAGGACTTCTGCTTCAAGGATGTAAAAAAGGCGCGTTGATCAACATGTTTGACTACAACCGTTTTTAAAATAGTTTGCCAAGTCGTACTCGTATTTAAAGATGAAAAACAATTTCCTATGTTTTAATTATGCAATTTCCTAAGATCTGATCATGCATTTTAGAATAAAAAATATGAAATTAATTATATATTAATTTTATAATCTGGATTTGTAAAAAAATTTATAGTTATTCAAAAGTTCTTTTTGGAGTTTTGTATATATTTTCTTTTCATGTTGGATACTTGGGTCATTTACCATTGAAATGGCAGATATGGTATGTATTCTTCTCAAACCTTGTAGAGCCCTTTCAGTCCATCAATATATCCTGTCCTTTTCCATTCATTTGCTACTCTTTTTTGTCGGATTTCAAATCGAGTTTCCTCATCTCAAAAGCCCAACCGACTAATCACCTCGCTTCAGATTTCCTCGCTATACATCAACAGATCTTCGAAACACTTTTTTCCCTGTCTTTTCACGTTGTTCCACAAGTGTATCATTTGTTTATTTATTTTTTTCATTCCATGATTCTCTAGTATTCTGTTAAAAGATTAACTTTCATCCATGAAGTCACTTGCACGTGACTGTGCTCAATGTCATTTTCTGTGCCATTACATATAATTATCTTCGGATAATCTTAGACGGTATTGATTTTTCGACAAAAACGTGTACGTAGTTTTAGTCTTTGTCAGTGTAACTATGCAAAGGATTACTTACAATAACATCAGGTAAGGTGAGTAAATGATCATTGGAAGATTAATTTTACGGTGATAAATGATTTCGATCAATGGAACTACGCAATTAAATGAATTATTCATAATGTAATTTTCATTGCATATTACGTATTATTAAGTGAAATAATTTCCCACATAAGCAGTGAAAATATTAATTAATGTTATAATAAAATTATAATTACCTTAATTTCTGTCTTATAACCAGTTCTCGAGCAAAAAATTATCCCCGAGAAAAAAATATCTCGTTCAATCCGCAGAGCGATCAACCAAGTTCTATTTTTGTATCCATGGTATAAAACTGAAACTAAAAGAAAAAAAAAGTTTCAGATTTAAAGATAGTTTTTTGATGCCACAATATATATAAAAAATTATGTTATAAATTAAAGATAATGGAATCAGAAAAGAAGTTATGTATTTAAGAGCTATGGAGAAAATAAAAGAGATGACATCTTCATATTTTTGCTTGAGAGATGAAAATTTTAATTAGTATCCGAGTTCATTATTAATTTAGCCTTGTGTGTACAGTTTTTTTTTTAATATTTTCTATAACTTCATTCCAGTCCATTGGAAGAGATAGTATAGCATTTGTATTTTTTTAATAAACAGTAACATACAGTTGTATTTTTTTTTTTTTTTTGACACGAAGAAGTCAGAAGAAAAAAAAACACTACAGAAATAAAAATATAGTGCACAAATTGAAAAGCCATTTGAGGAAATGCAATACAAACGTAAGTATAAATAAAGTAACGTAAACGTATAAAGTAAAATTAAAGTAATAAAGTATAATTAAAACGTATAACGCTAAGTATAAATAAAGTGCAGTAAAGTAAAAAAAAAAATTGTACATTAAACTTGATTAAAAGTTATGTCCACGAAACTATGGTTAAATCATACTTTCTAACTTATTGTTTTTAATTAAACTTTAGTTATGAATTTTTTTATTCTCAAAAAATGCAATGTTTTAGCTGTTTATTATTTTTAATAATTTGCAGCGTTTTCATTTAAATTAATGTTAATATATTATATAATATCTCAACATTATTATTAATTAATATAATATCTCAATATTAATTTCAAAAACAAAAATAATCTTGTTTATTTTAAATCTGTACCATTGTAAAGACTCCAAGGCATCAATAAGTTTACAAATAATCAAAGATATTGACATTGAAAAGAAAAGCGGAATTTTTCCAATCGACCTTCATAACTGGGTCAAACCAGAACTGGAATTGTTTGAATTAAGATGTTAATCCCCTTTTATTTTTATCCTTTTTTATCAATTGTCTTACACTAAAATGGAGTAGAAACTAAAAGAGTAGGGAGGAAAGTAAAGAAACAAAAATGTAAATATTCCTAAACGCACGATGCAAGTTCTGAAAGAGAAAAACCGAAGAATAAAACAACGGAGAGCGAAACCTTTCCTCCAATGGAAAGTCTAAAACAACTCACGTGATTCTTAGAGCCAATGGCTGTCATCTCAGGTAACAAGCACATGATGCAATTTCAGCGCGAACGTTGCGAGACTATATATAAGAGTTGTGCCGTTTAATGTGAAATTAAAAATTATCGTTTTATTCGGTAACACATGACGGATTCGTGCTCTCCGATAACATGATTACTGTAAGGATACCCGATTTTTTCAAGGTGATGCCTCATCGCATTCACATATCGTAAGTGAACTATTTTTTTTTAATATATCTTCGAATAAGATTTTGTTTTTCAATAGATAGTTTATTTTCTTAAAAAAAAAAAAATAAATATTTCAAATAATATTATAATATACTGAGATGCTTAAAAATTACTGCTCCCCAGTTTTTATCTTTTTTTGTTAGTGAATTTGTTGTTAACAAATTCACTAAAAAAAAATTCGAAATATTAAGTTATAAAATTAAAATAATTGTTCCAACAAAAATTTCGGTTAAAAATCGTTTAAATTAATTAGTTAAAAAATAATTTTAAAAATTGTTTAAAGTTTTCTTAGCTTAAAATCTTAATAATTTAAATATTTCTTTAAGGTTTCTTTTTAAAGTTTATAGAATTATTTATTTATATTTTACAAGTATTTAGAAAAATGTTAGAAACGAAAACAAATTACATAAAGATGAAAAAAAAAATTTTTTTTTAAATTTCATTATTTTATATAAAATATAATTTTCTTCAATTATTAATTATCGTTAAATTAAATCTTTAATTTTTTAATATACAATAAGTATGCAAAATACTTTAATTGTTTGAATGTTTTTTACCAAAAAAAAAAAAAAAAAAAGATATATTTTAAATTGAATTGATTTCCGTTTAAAAACTCAAACGTGTAAAAATTTATAAAACACTTTCATTCATAAAAATATTTTAATTCCAGTTGCAATAAAAAATCGAACTAAAAAGTTTTTTTAGAATGAATTTATTATCATGCAGTCAAAACGAATTAAGTCGTCCTGATAAACAAACAAAGAGAAATTCTGAAGACTCACGTAAAGAACTACCGTCGTTGCATCAGCCGACCCACTTTAACATCATTATTAAGAAAATAAAAATCTTAAAAGCTTAAATTCTACGAACCGTGACTTCTTCAATGCTCTTTCGGCACACTAAAAACGTGCAGAAGATGCCACTGCGGAGAAAGAAAAAGCGGCGAAGTTTTTTTTTTCCTACGTTTTTTTTTAACAGATTTTCAAAAGCAATAAAAAAATTAATAAGTTTTTTCTTCTTGTTTTTAAAGAGAGAAAAAATTAAGTAAAATAATTTTAGAAAATATATTTTTTTCAATTAAATCATGAAATTGCGATGTTTTAGTGTCTTTTATCCATTGCTGAATAAAAATAGTAACCACAGTTATGCATTTAAAAGTAAAGGTAAATCTGATATTGCCAAAAAATTTAATTATTGTACAAAATGTTTTTAGTTCTTCTTGCCATTTTAAGATAAAATTATTTCTTCATCTTCATTGGCGCAACAGCCCCATGGTGAGCCAAGGTCGTCTGCCTACTGGCAAATAAGATAATTAATTGGTAAATTATAATGCAAATCATTTGAAGAAAAGACATTTCTTTTCAAAGTTTTTTATTTCAAATTAATTCAGGATGTTAAACACCATTGATAATGAAATAATTATTATACGCGGTCTTCCCAATTTCGAAAGTATTTAAAGAATTTCATTAGCAAATAAGTTTAATTCGGGAACTGAATTCAAACCATGGAAGAATGAAGCTAATTTTTTGTTTTCTGTGTTTCTTTCAGGTTGTATATCCGACTATCCAGATGCAAGCATCTGATGACGGGAGCAGCATTGATGTACGCGGTCTTTTTGATGCTCACAGTCGGAGAACGAAAGCCTTCCTCTTCTTGTTCCATTACCATTCTCTATTTGGCATCTTTCGCTACCCATTTTGGAACGCAGATATGGATGACTTTCATCTCTGGTCAGTATTCATTCATTCAGAATGTCTTTTAAGAACCAAATAAATGACATACTACTAAAATACGGTACATTTTTTTTATTCGGAAAATAATATTGCTAGAAATAATTTTAAAAAATGCAAATTTTATATCTTTACGACATGTGAAACTTTTTATTAGGAAATAAAATAAAAATATGTGCTGAAATTTAATAGAAATATGTGGAAATTTTTATTTGACTTTAAAACAATTTTTCCTATGAAATACGAAACACATCTAAGTAAATTAATCAATATATATATATATATATATATATATATATATATAATACAATACATTTTTGAGACACTGACTCACGCGTGTTAATTTTTTAAAAATTAAAGTTATCCTATTTGAAAAAAATCACATTAAAAATTCTTTAAATTACGAAAACTCCTTCAACAACGAAAATAAGAAACTTGGTAAATATAATCGTTGATAATATTTTACACTATGCATTAGCACTGCTTTGTAAATAATGTAATATTATAAGTCACTATCCTGAAAAACAAATAACTCGAAAATCCTCCAAAATGAAATAAAAATTACTTACAATAAACCTGCTTTCTCTGTGAAAACTCTAAAAATTAATAAAGCTTGAATTTATGAAATATTTTAAATTCATCATTTAATGTTAAAGCTCGACAGTCAAACATAAGAATATTGTTTTCGAATATTTATTAACTTTCTAATTTTTGTTTCACCTCTTTACATTGCTGCCTGCCGATGTAAAATTTATAAAATGTAACCAAACAAAAAAATTAAATAACTCTTTTTTTACCTATAAAATTATTCTCTGAATAAGGGGGGAAAATGGTCGCAATATTGGATGATCGTTATATAACTCTATTGACGCATGCTATTTTTATTAAAAATGAAAAATTAGTGATATTACTTACTTCGGAGCCTTTCTTCAGCATGGTTAAATATGAATAATTTACATAAGGATTTCATGTAAGTAAAATAAATTTCTGGATAAAAAAAAATAAAGCTTCTACTATTGATTCATGTGCTTCATAATGAAGTAAAAATTATGTAATATTAACCAAAAACAAATGTGTATGTTAATGCTGAAATATTTATTTTATAGGAATTGTGTTGTTCTTCAATCTTCCGCGAAAAGTATTCGGCTTAGTACAGAGGCATCTCTTCCCAAAATACTTTCTTCTTAATTCTATTCTTGGTTTTCTGACTCTGTGGATCTTCGTACTTCAAAATCCAGAATCTACATCACAAGTATGTACCTTAAAAACAGTCTTTAAGTTTTACTTAAAAATAAACGCAGTAACCAATTCAACTCAAATAAATTCTAATTAAATATTTTTACCATATTAGCTTCGAATGATTTAGAAAATTCTGACTTTCAAATGGTTAAAAATAAATAAATAATAAGTGGCACAATTCCATTCCATTGGAAAGAGTTTCCTATATTATCTAAATAATCATTTCGTATCTTAGAAATTATTCCATTAATTACTTAGTTATTGTAGGTTAAATGCAATGTATTATTGATTAATCAAAGGCAATAATAAATAAAATTTCATAGACAAAATTGTCCAACTCACAGGCCGCATCTAACGAATCCAACTCAAAATAAAATTGCTAATGATATCGACATTTAAATATACTTATCTTTTTAATTCATTTTTAAAATTCTGTTCATAAAAAAGAAAAAAATATTTTATTTAAGTACTTATTTACATATCCAATTCTCTTTTTAAAAATAATTTCTAATCTGGTGGTTCTTTAACTGCTAATTGATTCTTAAAAAACTGTTCGAAAAGATTATTATACGGCAAAATATTTATTTGTCCTAACGGATTTGGCATCATAGATTTTGAATCACTTACTATTGTTTTTAGATAATTATCGTTGAAAATATATCCAAGGCATTTTTTTCCCTTTCAAACGAAAATTAATAGGTTGGACATCCGTGCTTTTTCGGCGTTTAAGAAATCATGCTAGTTTTTCATTTACAAAAAGTGTTTTTGATAATTAAAGTCTGTCTCTAGCGATCTAACATTTTTATTTAAAGTGATCACATATTTTTTCTTTGTGAAGCATCAACAGCTTTAATTAATTATAATTTAAATTTTTCAGCGCTGGAATCTGGCCATTTGCTTTGTATGCGACCTCATGGGTATGATATACATCGTTCCTGATATGATCCAAACTATGGCTGATAGAGCCAAAATAGAAGAAGATGCCGGTGTAGGACAAGATGTGGTTGGCCGTTTCAAACCCGGCGAACTTCTAATATCCAACCCGAAATACGCCCGTCTGCATTCCAGGTTCAGGACATTCCATGGACTGTGCGCCCTTGTCAATCTTCTGGCCATGGCCTGCAACGCCCTGCATATGTATCACATAGCTCTCAAACTGATCCACAGGTGACATGTTTGGCAGATCATCATTGCCATAGAACATTCACTCGGTTTTTAACGACTCATGCATTCTGAAGACTGATTTGACGAAGGAGTGGAAGAAGTACTATCCATCAAGAAATTGTATATTTCTGCAGTACTTTTAATACTTCATATAGATGGACGTAAAAGATTGATGATGCATTATCGTGATGGATGATGTCTCTCGCTAAGAATGAGAAACATCATGGAATTCAATAAATTTCAGTACACAATGAAAAAAATAATCTAAATTGATTGAAATTTTTTAACAAATATTTTAAATTAAAACTTTATAACTTTTAATTTTAATTTATAAAATTTAAACATTATTTTAAAAGATATTTCATAAATTATTTAATGCGTAAAATTATGGCACGATAAAAAAAAAAAAAAAAAGTAATTCTTAATTTAAATGAAGTAAAAAATTAACGTAGAAAATTCCTATTATTAAATAAATCGTTCGCTAATTCATTAATTATTCTCAATTATTTCCTACAATTTCAGAGTCTTAATTTTGGATTTTACACAAAAAAACGGACTCATGGACGGGATTAATTGTAACCCTGTGAAGCAACTACTGTATCTTTCTGCTGAAAGATACTGATAGTTGCAATTACTTTTGGAGAATCATTCATTCTTCATTTATTTATTGTTTTCATTCAGATATCATTATTTATTATTATTCATCTTATCTTCATGTATTTATTGCTCATCAGTCGATCACATGCCTTGGAACAAACACATCTTAAGTATTTGTGATATTTTAAGGTAGTGTAGAGCGCAAGGCGTGTTTTTATCCAAAGCAATTGCTTTATTTTTAGTATTTTAATAAATTATTTAATAAAAAGTGTCTATTTTCATTTGTTTATTTTCAATCTTTTTAATAGTAGATATGTCACAGCTTCCATAAATGACATAATCTATTTTATTGGGAATATTATCTCTGAAAATAGATAATTAAGTCACAGTAAAATGCAAAAACAAAGATGTTGAATCCGTTTTGCAATCATTTCCTGCTTCTAAGCAATAAAACATTAATATTGTAATTAAAGAAGTCATTCGATATTTTTATAATTTATTTTATTATAAAAAATACACTTTAATCAATTTTTGATTACGTAGCAAATAAAAATATAATATAGATTAAAAAAAGAAAAAAAATGGAGCTGTCAACGTTAAAATTTTTTAATTAGAAGAGATAATAAAACGCTAGTAACCACTCCATTCGTACATTTTAGCATGATTTTTACTTTCCAAAATAAATATTTGAGATTACTTGATTATGTTTTTTTTAAATCAAAATAAATGAAAAAAATTATTGCACATTTAAATAAAAATGTTTATTTATTAAGTTAAATGCTTATTTTTGTATATATTTAAATACAAATGTTAAAAAAATAAAATGTTCTTTTTAATGTTTACCAATTTCTTTATGGTGCAAATATTCTAGCATTTGAACTTTTTTTTGAATAATGCAAAATACTTTTTTATAGAACTATGTTAATAGATTTTTAATTTATAAAAGAACTCTTTGTTGCGTGAAAATAGGGTACAAATAATTTTAAGGAGATAAAAAAAAATTGCCGATTGAATTATTGCACAAAATTTGCAACAATGAAAAAAAAATGCAGTAATTATGGCATAAAATGGCAGATAATTTCCAAAATATATATATGATAAAATGATAAGCAGAGAGCACCACTAATACAATATTAGGTTCTTACGATTGAAAAATATGCATAGTTCTACTAACTAATCGATGGAAAGATAAATACCCTACTTAAAGGAGGCAACGGACGAATCGGTTACTTGTTAGGGGTGTTAGTCAGACATACGCTGCGCAAAGCCATTTTGAAAAATAATCGAGAAATTCCTTTCATTTAATTTTTCTTTTATGATATGTTATTTAAAACTTTAGTTATTAAAAGTTAAAAATTATTTTTGTGGTTAACAAAAGCTCTCAAAATTGCCTTTCTAATCTCTAACACAGATGTGTCCGAATCCATCTGACTTGATGGATCATCAATTTTCAACGCTTTAATTAGCCGAACTATTTTTCCTGCTACTAGGAAAATGTATTGCAGCTATTCGTTGGCTTATGTATTGAAACAATAAACTAAGGATTCCAGATTTATTTATCCTGTCTCTTTTTCAGAAAATAAAATTTAAAAAATCATTCATAGATTTCCTCTTGGAAATCTACCTCCTTTAAGAGAATGAACATAAAGATAAAATAAATTTATATACTGCTTAAAGTTACATACGACTTAAAAATATTATCAATAAGACATCTTGAAAGCTCGAAATTAGAAAGTTAAAATTTAACTTAGCAATACTCGTAAAACTCACAAAAAAATTAAGATAACAAAGATAATAGGAAAACAAAAATTGCAAATTACATTAAAAATTATCCTAATAAGAAGAATGAATTTTGGAGATACTTGAAAAAGAATCCAGAATTCAATAGGTGCATGTATGGAAAATACTCTAAATCGTTTATTATAGTCAGTGCAGGGTTACTTGGAAATTAATGTTGGATAGCAGGTGGAATATGTACGAAAAATTTTCTTTTTCATGCTTTCATAACGCCTTTACCTTTATTAAAACCCCTGCCCACAAATGCACCTGAGGTTACTGTCACTCCTTACCCCTAAATCATTGAACTGTTATCTAGGGTTTCAAATTTTTTGCTCTTGTCCCCCTAAGATGAAAATAATTAAAAGTTATACGCCATATAATGAATGACTTGATTTGACTAGGTGAGATGCAGGATCACTGATGCTGCTTTATATCAATTTATTCAAAAGCTGTTAAAATACTAGAAATCACAAATATAGTTTATTTACCTGAATTGAAAATTAAATTTAAAAAAAAAAAAATCTATAAAACCAGGAAAACTTGACACAAATCAAATGAATAAAACAAGATAAACCCCACAAAACGAACACCTTCTCCAATTCACATTCAATACATATACCTGCCATGAATTCGTCATATAATGTAATGTATATATGCATTATAGGCAGGCTGCAAAGTAATATAGATTTCTTGATTTTTATTTCCGCAACCATTGGTTGTAGACATATATTTCTAATTACAAAGATATTTCAAAGGAGGTCAACATTCTTGATTTGGCATTTTTATATTTAAAAACTCAATATTAGTGAAGGGACAACATCTATTTTTATACAGTGCACTGGCCCATATGGTTATATTTAGTATAACTTAGTGGAATTTATTGGAGCTACTGCACAAAATGTTCTCCATTAGAAGATACAATAGAATGCGTGAAAGTACTGAGTCTTGGACGCGTTGGAGATTAGGTGTAATTATGCGACAAGCAAGGATTATATGCAGTTTCAGATCATCGAGAGAGGTTGGTTTAGCCACATAGAGCTGTTCCTTGATGAAACCTTAGAAAACAAAAATCCATGGTAGTCAAATACAGCCCACTTTACACTGCCATGATATCCTATGATCTGCTTAGCAAATTCGCTAACTAAATACGCATAGACATCTTCTGCTTTATACGGAGGTGTCCCATTGTGCTGTAACCACATATGACAAGTATTTCTGAGAGGCAGCTGTTCGTACTTCATATTTGTGAGTAACAATCAGCGTTAATGTACCTTCATAGGAGATAAATCAGCGATCTGGGTTCCCCATATGCCGCATCATACATTCGATAACCAATGTATGTGATATCGAACTGTCTATGTGAGGGATCACTAGACAGCAGTAATGCATATTTTGATATTGACTATGGCATCCTATGTAAACCGCTACTCATCTGACCATAGTATGCCACAAAGCAACGATGCCGTTAAAGGTGCTCAGTATAAAATTGCAGAAGTCAAATTTTTGTGTGTGCGGTCGTCCGGCATCAATGCTTCAATAAGTAGCGGACAGTATGGATGAGACCCGACACCATTTAATAATTTCCAGATATACTGAACTGTATCTGTATGTATGTATCGCATAAGTCTGGCATATCTTATTTATTACTAATATTTTACTTCTACCTTATCCTGATGCATCTTCCTGTATCACCCATTTGCCAAGACCGAGCATTATTGCCAGTCTGCTTGATGTTGGCCACCGAACTGGAGCGAAGCTGCAGGTCTCCTTGAGACGATGAAGTGTAATAGCTATAGTTCAATGCGATGGACGTCGATCCATAACTAAACGTTCGGCATGAACCGTCGCAGTAGCTCTGGCGTTCCGTTGACATTCGTCAGGAATAACTATAATCTTGACATTGACGCAGAAAAGTTTTTCACAGTTTCTGCCGTTCCTCTGAACTATCATCTAGGCATATTGCGCGGAAGTGTAGCACGTCATCACGGTCTCAACAATAGCCAAATTTTATTATAAATACCAATTATAACGTGGCTTGTTTAATATATTATATTAAATAAAATTAAAATTAAATTTTAAGTTTTAAAATTTTTGGTTCAGAATTTTATTATTTCTCAACAAGAAATAAAAAAAGTAATAAAATAAAAACATTTCCCTAATATTTATTGTATTATTTTATCATTCTTGAAATAAAGCATTTATAAAAAGACCCTTCATCATCCGTTTAATATCTAATTTCGTCTATTCTATATCGATTTTGTAAAAATTTCATTTATCCTTTCGTTAATTTATTTTTAACACATATTATATTGAACAATATTTTAGCTTAAAAACATACATAAAAGGTACATTGATTTGTTTTATCAAGTAAGCAAGCACTAACACACTATTATTAATAAAATTAAACCATATTTCTTTAAAATAAATTCATGCAAATCATTGATATTTTTACACACTGTTTAAACATTTTAATATATTGCTATAAATATGTTAAAATTACAGTTATTTATTTTAAAAAAGGCTTCATTAGAATTTCTTCAATTTTTTTTAAATTCCTTTCTATTAGCTCAACTCTCCCTATATATATCTTGTTATTTAATGTTAATAAAATACTTTATTCATTTTAGGTTTTTTTTTAGATTTAAGTTGCATATATATACCTTTTAAATGAAAATTATTTATAAAGGACTTTCTGTATAGTAAAAAAGTAGGAATTGACTTAAAAATTTTTTTAAATATTACTTGTTAGTAGGAAGACTTCTAAAGTAACAGAGATGTATTAAAAGACGATTACTTACCAGTTTAATTAATAGAATATTTAAAATATAAATACATATTTTTCTTCGCAAATAAATTATTAATGTAACCAACTTCGATAAAAGTCTAGAATCTTGTACCATATGCGCCAAGTCTACTGCCAGGGTATTAAGTCACTCAAGTAAACAAACATAATGAATTCCGCAGTCAGTTTTAGTAGTAAAAACGATATTACGCCAAAATCCATTATTAAGATATCAAGTAACCAAGAAAAAATGGCAGCCGCAATTAGTTGTCATTGTAAAACGCTATTTCGCCAAAATTCAAAACTCGCTATTACGCCAACATTAGTAGCCGAATATCTATTACTTTAAATTTTATTCTTTAAATTGCTTTTAAGCCAAATTTTATCGCCAAATATCATCACTATCAGGGCAAAATTTTATTCCTGAAATGCTTTTTTTACGAAAAGAATTTATCGTTAATTTTTTTTTCACTAAGCGAAATCTTGTTTTTAAATTGTTTTCACGTCAAAAATTATTGCGTTTTCGCCAAATTTTATCACTAAAATGTTTTTTCACCAAATGTTATTGCTTTAACGCCACATTTTAGCACTAATATGGCAAATTTTAATGATTTGTTTTTAAGCCAAATGTTTTGTCAATGTGCCTTAATGCCAAAATATATCGCTGTTTTGTCAAAATTTTATTCTTAAATTACTTTTACGCCAAATTATTATGTCGAATTTTATTATGCTAACCCACAGAAATGTATCATTTTAACAACGATAATAATCGTTACTACGATAAAATTACTCAAAATTATTCGCTAATACACCAATTTTTTTATTATTATTATTATGTGAAATATTTCATGTTATTTACGATGCAGAACTCTCATAATAAGACATTATCAATAAAAAAGAAAAAAAGAAGAAACCAGAGTATAACTTACATTTTATTCTGATATATCCTTTATTGGAGGCGAAAATGATTTATTTAATGCCTCACTAGAATCTGTCTTTGCATATCTAATGAATGAAGAAAACAAGAACAAGAACATCAGAAAACCACAGAAAATGTAAACGTTCAACTGCCTTTTTTCTTCCATGAACTAACGTTCTAAAATTAAAATTTTTCCGCGCCAAATTAAAATAACGGCTGCCACAAAACCTTAACTATGTCAACAGCGTTAAAAAAAAACATCACAAAACCACCAAAAATTTAGTGATGTTTTTGCCGGAGTGAATTAACTTTCTAAAAATAAAAGTAATTTTTTTCGCGCGAATTCAAATAACGGTTGTCAAAAACACCTTATCTATGTCAACACCATTAAAAAGAAAATTAATCATTTGATAATCAAATATAAATTATTAATTAAGTAAAAAATAGTTTTTGCTGTTTGTTTTGTATTTTCATGAGTGGCAACATTATAAAAAATAGTTTATATTCTGTATCAATGGCCGATGTAGTCCTCCTACTTTGCATTACCCAGGATAAAAAATTCTTCCTATTACAATCGAATATTATATTAGTTAAAAATCTTATTATTCGTTTAAATGTAATGTAATTTCTGATGTTTAATTTTTTTGTTATTTTATTATTAAAAAAAAATGCTCAAGAAAACAAATGATTCATGAACAGTTTTTAAAAGGCAATTTTACATTGAAAAAAGTGTGGTTTTACACCATGTCCATAAATTGCATAATGAAGTTCAGGCAAAGAAAGAGACAGAAGCAAAACAAATTTGACTTATTTGTAAAGTCTATTTATTAAGCAAAAGGCAAAGAGCAAAAAAAGATGCTATATGTTTGACATAATTAATAATAATTAAGCCTCCCTGGAGCAAATTTCAAAAAGAACCTATTTACAATAAACGGTATAACATGGTTAGTATGATGGTTAATATGGAGTATGTCACTCAGACGAGGCACCAGGCCTCACAAAGCCTAGGCATGCTGAGTATCAAATTATCAATCTGATCTTGGGGAATATTACACCACTCATCAAGCAATGCCTCCGAAGTTCCGGTTGGCAGGTGGGAGGGGGGCCAGGTAGAGGCTAAGCATATCCCACACATGCTCTATTGGATTCAAGTCCGGTGAGTATGCTGGGCCAATCCATACGGGTAATATCCTCCAATTGAAGGCTAAATGTTTGCACGGTGAGGACGGGCGTTGTCATCCATAAACAGAAATTGAGCACACATGGCGCCCCGAAACAAACGTATATGTTTAGAATGACATCCAATGTCATCGTTACACTCTGAACATGCAGGCAAGTTCTGGAACCAAGAATAATTCCTCCCCATCACACATTTGACAGGCCTACGAGCATATAGGCCAATGTGCCCTAAGCGTCTGTAAAAAAAACTGCCGTACCGGTAGCTGAAGAGAGCTGACGAGACAGGTCTGATGCTGTGCTCGGTTTCTTTTGGCAGTAACAGGTCCTTTCGGCGTTGTAAAAGGCGACCTGTGCTGTAACATCTACTCACATTACCATTATCTTGGTCGTTGCCAAAGCCTGAGATGACTAATTCCAATTCCTCGGATACTTCCAGCTGTGTATCCATTCCAGTCGTCCGATATGCTACCACGAAAAAATCATCCAAATGCTCTTTGGGCCATAACTATTTATTGCACTGAAAGGCTTTTTAAAACGCTTATGAACAATTTACTTTTTTGCCACCAATTACCACTGCACACTCGTCAGTGTGACGTACAAATCCGCGCGATCTGGGTGGTTTCCTGTAAGTTGCATATTCTTCTTCAAGATGTGTGTGATAAATGAAATTACTTTCCACACCAGAGTTCAATTTCAGTGTGATTCTGAATTATCCTTAATTTATGGACATGAGTGTAATTACTAATTAGAATTTCTTTTGATATTTCATATGCTTCAGATAAAATTAAAAATTCTTTGGAAAATTTAGATTTCTAAATGTTATATATTTTAAAATTCCACTGCAATACACAAATAAACACGTATATTTTTATATAGTAGATTAAAATAAATTACTTTCCAACATCACTACCAGCAGATTATTATAATTTCCACTGAGTTTTAAAAACTATTTGTATAGTTTCTTTGGAAGAAAAACATTATTTAAAAAACAATGAAATCAGAGACCGTAATTTCAATAATTTATGTAGCTATACTTCAGCGTTTTCCATTTTCAAAGTATAGATTCTACATAATTCGACGATGGTCTGTTATTTTCTAATTGCCATATTTTGTCTACATTTTGTCGACCTCTCAATGAAGGCAGAAAAAGATTCCAAACTTTGACCTTAAATATTTCGGTCAATTTTTGTCATACAAGAGTGAAACATTTAATGTTACATTTGTTAGATAAATGTAAAGTTATACTAAATATAACTATAGGGAACTAGGGACTACGTAAAAGTTTTATTTATGCAACGGATATTGATTTTTTAAAATAGAAAATACCAAATCCTTAATACTAACCTCATTTGAATCATTTTTGTAACTGTAAATATATCTCTACGCCTGCCAGAAATAATGGCCGGATACCGATAGTACTTTGCTTCATATATATCTATATACAGAATTATAAAAAACTACAGTCAGTTTGTAATTTTCGATAAAAACTATCCCGATGCATGAGCCTCCAGCTATTATAGCATTCACAGAATCAAAAAAAAAAATTGATTTAAAGCAGTATTTTCAAATATGCGCTCAAGAAAAAATATGAAAACTCGAAATTTTCAAACGGCAACGCCTAATTCTTTTATCGGAATGTGACCTCTATAATGAGAAACCATAAATAACGTTGAAATGGTACCCAAAACTTGAAAATGGTAGCACTAGACAAACTAAGAAAAGAAGTAATTGAAAATCGCCGGGAATAGAAAATGCGTATCTGTAAGAAAAGAGCATGCAAGGAAAAATAACGGACGTCCAAAATACGGTCGCAAAAACTCTAATAACTCAAGTGGCGCTAGAGCAAGATTTTTATTAATGACGTCACCTTTCACACTGTGTCTTCGCCTCTGTTCTCAGCCTGTTCAATCTCCTCGTAATGAGAAGACATCTAGGTACTCAAATTCTCTCATTCAGAGTAAGACACTGTCATTACTGACGTTGTCGGATGCGGTGACAGAAAAGCACTGTGAAATGTGTGTCACATATCTTGCATTCTGAACAACATACAGCTAACGGAAAACAACGTGGAAATTGTAAAGATTTATTACTTCAACAGCAAAAGTACCGCAGAGGCATTGCGTGTTTACAGCAAAACCATAGCCATGCCGAGGTTCGTGTACTGTTAAAACTGTACAGGTCTTGATAAGAAAATTTGAAAATTGGTTGAGCATACGATCGATAATGACCTGGACGATCTTCTGTTCATATCGAGACTGCTGCAAAAGTCCATGAAACGATAAGCAAAGTTCGTCTTACAAGTGCACGCAAGCATTTCATGCATCCTCTGCAGTTGCTGAATTCTATGGTCTTCAAGATTCTGAACTCTATTCTGCACATGTTTCCGTATTGGTTCCAGCGTTTCCAGATGTGGCAAGCTGGTGATAGCCAACTACGGTTTGATTTCTCGAATGAATTATTCAGTATGACTATGATAACAACTGGCCCTTAAGCATTCCGTGGACGGACAAGACCCATTTTTCGTTGACTTATAAAGTTAATTCTAAGAATTACGTGCTTTTGTCCAGATGATAATCTCCAAGATATGATTGCTGTTCCGTTACTCGAAGAAAAGTAACTGTGTGTAGTGCATTATAACAAGCAACTTCATCATCGGCCTTTACTGTTGTGAAGAGATTACTGATGAAAGCTACAAATTTGTATTGCAATAATTGCTATCTAGAAATATTAACTAATTATCTAATTCCTGATTTTCAACAGTGAAATACTCTATCTAATATCATGTAGATGCAAGATGACGCTCCCCATATGTGGTCTGTGGTCAAACATTTCTTAACACAACAGTTTGGTGATGGAGTTATTTTGTCGATGTATACAAAATGTTTTAATATGTTTATGGACAAATGTTTATTATCGTTTTAAATTGTTTATGAACAATTAAAAAACAAATGGAATATTTCACAATTTTGGGCAACTCTTGAAACTGTTCACTTCATCCATAGTGACGCATCCATAGATCAGTTCTGATAATCCAAATGTTTTTTTGTTGTTGTTGTTCTAATGCATCTGGCAAACACTTAGACAATTGTCTTTGATGCCTTAAGGCAAGCGCTGCACCGATGTTACTCACATAGCACTACCCAGGTGGTGCACTTAGCTTGAAGATAAGCTAGACGCGGAGGAACAATACCCCGAAACGCTCTACGATCATGTTAGACCGGGACCCCGATTTAAAGTGGATTCCGAACGTCTGCAAAGATCCATGGCACTGCCGGGAGTCGAACCCGAAACATGTAGTACCGAGCGCCAGAGCAGTAGCCACTCCGCCATTCAACCCGATTTTCCAAATGTATCAGCATTGACAAATTCAAAGTATTCATAGATCAAAAGTTCATTTACATCCGTTCTTGATTGCTTACTGATAGATATAGAGACTGAATATGATGAATGCGGTACGATTTTCTAAAATTTACATTGATATTTCAAAACATTATCATGTGACGAACTTATCTATTGTTCGCATATTCTTAAAAAAGGTGTCATCACTTTCCGGATAAAGAACATCTGATGTTTTTCTCGAGTTTTTCTTTGAGAAAAAATTCTTTGAGAAATGTATAATTTTTATTAAAAAAAAAATTTTTGAAATATTATTGTGTGCGCCTATCTATATATATATCAACCTGTAGTAATTATTTTTTTCTGGTGTAACATTTTAACAATATTAAAATTATAATAATGAAATTTTGGCTTGTATAAGCATGTATTTGCCTACTTTCAATGTACGTCATATTTCTTTACTCCTGAAGCCTTTAAAAGAAGTTAGCAAAAAAACTTTCTTATTTTATTCACAATCTAGCATTGCTATTTTTCAAAGGCATAACAAAGAGCTTACTATAATTCCTTCCACAAGCAATAATTTTGACAAGCCAATGTTTCCATGAGATACAAAACTCACTGAAGAAACTATGAGAAATTTACTACATAAACTGGATTGGGAACTATCTCCCAATATAAAGTTTTTCTGAAGGTTTGTTTTGCTTACTATCTTTGAGTTTAAAAATAAAAATGATTTAAATAAAAACTGCCAATATCAAAATTATTTGAAGGTTTTATGAGATAAAGCTTTCAAAAGTTTATTTAGAATCAATTATTTAGAATATCACAGTATCAAACTCTGTCTCCAAGTTTTGCTCGATTTCAAATCGATTTTTGACTGGACAAAAATTTCACAGTATCAATCACTGGATAAGAAATTGATAATTGGATATAGAAATTAATATTTAAATATTAGAAATATAGGGAAGAATGATTAATAATACCAAAGACCAAGCAGAATGGAACGGCATTTCTAAAAATCTACAATTTTTGTATTCATTCATAGTAAAACACATTGATAAATTCACAGAATGTGATTCCCCCACATACAATTATTTACATGAAGGAGTAATAAATTCAATTTTTAAAAGACTTGTATATTTCAGAAAACTTTGTGCCAAAATGTAAAACTATTTGATCATATGAAAATTGTATAGATTCATGAATATATCGAAAAACTCAAATGAAATGTTTCTTCAAAATGAAAAATTATCTTTCATCTAAGAATGAATTGCATGTAATTATGTCAATCTGTAATTATTTTCTAGTTATGATTGAATTGTATTCTGCAATAATATTTTATTTACCAAAGTCTTACAGGCAGTTCGCATTTTAATTAGCTATGATCCTTCTTTCGGAAGTTCCGTTCCTACATTTCATATATTCTAATCATAATAGAGAAACCTTCACAAATCTCATTTTCTTTCATCGTTACGCTCTGACTAATATTTTTTAGCAGTCTCTTCATCTTTTGTCTGCGCGATATGTTTAATGATTTCATCTGATTTGTTTGATCCGATAAAAAAAATTATCTTCGATTAATTGATCAATTTGTTCTGTTCGCTTCGAATATGCGCGCTATAAATTTTTGCATATTACTTTAGTTCTACCTTGGAAAGGTTCGATGATGAGAACTGCCTACTTCTTCAACAATAGCCTCAGTTCTAGTATAAAAAATTAGGGAGGAAAACAACACGCTCTCTGTGAATCTTTTGGATAGTAGCTTGCAACTTGTTTACACTATAAAAAATTGTTGGCTGTTCCGCTGGAAGTCCAAGTTTGCTCGAGTTATGGAAATATACACTACTGGCCATTAAAATTGCTACACCAAGAAGGCGACATGCCAAGACGTGAAATTTAAACGACAGCGAGAACCTGCTGTGATATGCAAATGATTAGTTTTTCAGTGCATTCAGACAAAGCAGGCGCCGGTAGCGACACCTACAATGTGTTTAAATGAGGAAATTGTTCAGCCGGTTTTCTCATACACAAATTGCATTTGAAAGTTGTTGCCTGGTGAAAAGTTGTTGTGATATCTCGCGTAAGAAGCAGAAATGCGTACCAGCACGTTTCTGACTTTGATAAAGGTCGAATTGCAGCGTACCGAGATTGCGATTTATCGTATCGCAGTATTGCTGCTAGCTTCGGTCGAGATCCCATGACTGTTAGCAGAATATGGGAATCGATTTGTTCAGGACGGTAATACGGAATGCCGTGCTGGATCTCAACGGCACCTCTATCACTAGCAGCCGAGAACAGCATGTTACCCCGCACGGATTTGATGGATCGTGCAGCCACGTCACGAGCCTGAATCAAGAATTGGGGTCGTTTGCAAGGCAACAATTACATCTGCACGAACAGTTCGACGACGTTTGCAGCAGCATGGACTCTCAGCTCAGAGAGATCATGGCTGCGGCTACCCTGACGCTGCATCACAAACAGGAGCGTCTTCAATGGTGTGATCTACTACGAACCTGAGCGCACGAATGGCGAAACGTCATTTTTCAGATGAATCCAGATTCTGTTTACAGCAAGATGGTCGTATCCGTATTTGGCGGCAACGTGATGAAAGCACATTGGCTGCTTGCATCCGTCATCGTCATACTTGGACCATCACCAGGCGTGATGTATTGAGTGCCATTGGATACACATCTTGGTCATCTCTTGTTCGCATAGACGGCACTTTTTGAACAGTGTATGTTACATTTCCGATGTGTTACGACCCGTGGCTCTACCCTTTATTCGAGCGCCGCGAAACCCTACGTTTCATCAGGATAATGACGACCGCATGCTGCCAGTATTGTACGGACCTTCCATGATACGGAAAATGTTCGGCTGTTGCCTTGGCCTACACGTTCACCGATCTCTCGCCAATAGAAAACGTCTGGTTCATGGTTGTCGAGCAACTGGCTTGTTACCATACTCCAGTCACTACGGTTGATGAGCTGTGGCATTGTGTTGAACTATACATGCCATCCAATCTATGTTTGACACAATGTCCAGGTGTATTAGTGCTTTATTACTGCCAGAGGTGGTTTGTTCTTGGGTACTGATTTCTCAGGATCCTATGTCCCCAAATTTTGAAAATTTAATCACTTGTTATATTTAGCATAATATATTTGCCCCTAAACATCATTTTGTTATAATTTCTTCCCGTGTAGCAATTTTAATGGTCGGGTAGTGTATGAAATCTCTATGGATGTGGGCGAGTTTCATTTCTGTTTCTTTTGAGTTAAAACTTTAATACAAGTTAAAAAAAAAAATTTCTTAGAAAGCTTAGTGATGATGAATTTAAATTTAATTTCTTCAGGTTTTGCATTATGGAATTATTAAAATTACATATGTATAAAATTAATTGTGATATCATAACTTTAAGAAATTGCATGGAAATCGAGATTTTATTAAATATATTTGAGCATAGGGAAAAAAATAACCGAATTGCAAAAAGGTTTATTATATTTATTTATAATGACTGCCGTAACATCAATCCATCTCACGAAGTGTCTGCACTTGAAAAGAAATGTTCGAGTGGCAAATGGTTTATTATTTTACTTATTTGTGATGATTATTGCAACATCAGTCTATCTCATGGAATGTCCACGCTTGAGAAGAAATGTTCGAACTGAAAATGATTTATTTTACTTATTTATGATGACTGCTATAACATCAGTCTGCTGGACAAGTGTCTGCTTGGAGAAAAAAATATCGAAGCTACAAATGGCAGTTCGATAGGAAGAGCTGTAATATCAGCCTGTTGCACCAAATGTCTGCGTTTGAGAAGAAATGCTCGAACTGAAAATCGTTTATTATTTTGCTTATTTGTGATGCTTGTAATATCAATGTGTCTTTACGAATGTCTGCGCAAAAGTGAAAAAAATGATAGATTAGTAAATTATTTATTATTTTTTACTTATTTGTGATGACTGCTGTGGAAATCAACCTGTCTCACAAAAATACCTGCGCTGCAGAAGAAATGAGTTAAGACACAAATTTTACTTCAACCCTCAGGTTGAAATAAAATTTGAAGAAATTCTAAGAAATTGCATTTTGTAGAGATTGGGCAAAAACCTCATTAAAAAAATAGATTGATTTTCAATCCAGACTTAGATGAATGTAGTTAAGTTTTCCCAACAATGCTTTTATTATAGTTTTGTAGCAAGAATTATGGATATAGAACAAATTCTCTCAGTTCGTATAGCGATTCCATACTCGATGAAATTGGCTCAGTATCTATTCTCTTTTGGCCTAGTATCCCTCAGTCGCTTTTTGTAGCCTAGTACACAACATGCCCATAGCGAAAATCATATCACAACTTCACAAGACTGGGCGAAATCCCTCAGCCACATTTTTGCGGCTCAGTAATTAACATAACTCTTATGGGGAAGGATTACTTTTTGATCTAGAGTCCTTCGTCCTATACTACTAATGTGCAATCTTATCTCAAAGAATGATGATGTCAATAAAATAAATGATCAAATTCAATTACAACTTCCCCAGTGAGCAGTGAAATACAAATCTCTTGACACAGTTCTACTTAAGGATCAAGCTGTCAACTATTCAAATAGTTTTTTTTTTTTTTTTAACTATTAGGGAAAAAAATTAGATGAGAAGGTTATTGCAACTCATTGCTCTTTTCCTAGGGAGGCCTTGATGACCGAAATATTTTGAGTTTATCTTCTCATATATGCAAGTTTTAAATCAAATAATTCAGACGGTTCTACCAGACATGTCTCAGAATTGCAACACTCTGCCAATAATCTTATTTTCAAGCTAGCCACAAGAACTTTCTTCAATTGAACATGGCAGACTGCCATATTTAGCCCTTGCCCAAAAATGCTGTCACCAATCTGGAGCAACAATTGAAGATTTGGTGGAAGAATGCATTGCAAGATGAAAACAAAAAACTTTATATCACTCTTTACTTAGACACATGCAATTGTGAGTAGCAAAAAAATAATTATAGGTTTGCAAATTAACGAAACATCTCGTATGCTAACTGAATACCATTTATGTTGAGGACAACATTTTTAGTGCTAAATTAATAATGCGCAAGATTAATTTTTAAGTTATTGTTAATCATGCTTCTTCTATATATTTTCCAAAAGTTTAAAATTGCAAAATGATGTACAAAAAACTGAGTGGTAATACTTATGAATAATATAAAATTAAATCTTATAATTTTTTTTTTATAAATTAGTTATTAGAAAATATAAAGTACATTCTGTTACATCTAGATAGAATTGTATATGAAATTTTTTATGAAAAATAATAAAGGGACTGCAATTATTATAAAAGATATCTTTAATCATTGAAATTTTATTTACAAGACAAATTTAATTTATAAGCATCTGATATAAAAAATAAATTATGTTAATACTGTAGAGAAATCAGTTAAATAGCTACTTTTATCTATTTATTATTTTAACATAAAAGGCATCTTTATTCTAAACAAATAATATGTATAGTACAAAAAATGAGCAGTTTTAAAAAATCACCCTGCACAGCAACTGAAGCTTATGCAAATAACCAACAATTTGCAGATTTAAGGCAAAATATTTAAAGGAACTTCCAATATTTTTTACAGTATTATTTTTTTGATAGGCACACCATGGCTTCTATGCTTTCAAAATCTTCATCAGATATATCAGCATTGCTTTCTTGTTCAACAAAAAAATATTCTGAAAAAAATGAAATAAAAGAGTTATTAAACAATTTTTCAAAGAGAATTAAAAAAAGTTACGAAAAAAGACAATGCATTTAAAATGAGACATAATAGAGGCTTGAAAAATTGAAACCACTTAATTTTTTCATTGTAAACTTTTTTCCTTTATAACAATCTTCTTTTAAACTAGGGCATTACATCCAGCACTACTCGAGTCAATTAATTTCTTCCAAATAAGATTGATACAAGTCTCCAAAATAGATACTTGTTCTATGAATTCATCTAACATCTTCAACTGAATAAAATTTCCTTTTTTTAAATAATTCTTCACATTGGGTAATAAGTTGAATCAGAAGGAGATGGAAATTCTAATTACAATTGCTGAAATTAATAGAGACAAATTTTTGTAGGTCAATCATGGAAGAATTTCCAGTATAGTTTTTAAATAGTCCAAAATCAATATTGGTTTTTTTTTTTTTTTTTTTTTCGAATCCAAAAACAGTAAGCACAAATTTTTCAATCTGACTAGCTTGAATCTTCTACTAAACTTGATATGTGTTTCTTCAAGTGAAGCTATAAAGATACAGATTCCCTTATCTGGATCATTTAGCTAAAAATGAGATGTGTATATTTCATCCATAGAAATGAAATGATTTCTGATTCCATTGTAAATAGTTACAGGCCATAAAATGAATTTTACTCTTTATACTGCAAACAATGATCATACCACCCAAATTGCAAATGTTTTTGTTTTTTCAATTCCTTCTATTAGCTCACACTCTCCCTATATATATCTTGTTCAAATTTTCAATTGTTAATAAAATACTTTTTATAAAGTCAAGTTCGAATACCTTTTGAAATTTGCAGTGGATGACACTTGATGTTAATACAGTTTTTCAAATATTAATTCATTAATTAAATTTAGTTATTTTTAGATTTAAGTTGCATGCATCTAATAATAGATAGCACCAGATGTAAAAGCAAAATTTCAATTTTAGTTGTAAAGGAATTTTCTGCAATATAGTAAAAAAAGTAGGAATTGACTTAATTTTTTTTTTTTTATATTATTTGTTTATTTTCAAATTTCAATGCAAAATGTTACCAATTCCTTTTCTTGCACTAATAACATCATGGATTCCACAAATGATATTTGAAGTGATAATCATAGCATTGTCTAAAATATTGATCATTATTTAATGCTCATATGACCATTTAAAAATAATTAAAATCCCTTAAAAATTATTTTAATCATTTTGCTTGTGAAATTTCCTTTTGTAATGCTTGATCAACAGACAAAAATTATCTTCCATCATTTTTTTTTTTAAACATCATTTAACCTATTTGATTCAAATGCTAAGTAATAGATCAATCTGGATGAAATTTAATAAACAGAAGCTATAAATTGGAAACAATTTTGAAATATACCAATGATATTCATTTCTTAGAATTTAAAAGGAGTTTCTTTTAAACAATTCTTGTAAGTTAGTACACTTAGTTATTCATAGGAAAATCAATCAAATGTTTCCACTAAAAAAACCCTTTAAATTCAGTATACATGTAAATAAATTCTAAAAATAATCCATTTCCTTACAATTGATACCCATACCAATGTATGATTTTTGTACTTAATTTATTAAATTCTAGGGTTTTTACCAATAGATATCTTTTTGCATTTTTAAAAAAATTCAAATGAAGAGTTTTGCATGTTTTTAACTCATTGCATATCAATCTTTTAGTAGGGTAATATACTTTACTTATATTAATTCACATATTAATGACAAATGAATCATTTTTGTCAATATAAAAATTTTACCTCAAATTCTAATGGAGGAATTTATTTAAGAGTGTTATACAGAATATTTTGCACACTGTAAAAGAAATCACAAAAATAACAATGTGTGTACCACCAATTGTGTGAGAAATTGGCATATATCAAGAAAATCATATATATATCAATTAGGAGGGATTTTTGTGGCAATATAAAAGAATTAAAAATTTTAACAATTAAAATTTTAGATGACACAATATCGAAATAAAAACAAGATGAAAAAAAAATACACAGTAATATACTTTTTTACAACTATTATACATTTTTCTTTTCAAGCTGCATCTGTCTGACTAGCATGTTTAACAAAATCAATTCATCCTTTTCTGCCATTAAACTGGATGTTTACCATTCCAAGCTCCTATCTATGTTGGGCTATATATCTGTGATGTTATTTACAGAATCACAATCACAAATATTAAATATTATTTATTTAAATATTTTAATGAGACTTACCTAAACTGCAGTTACTGCAATTTAAATCTGGCCTCAATTCCAAAGGAGGCCAATGCCTAGGTCGTTCTTCTATAAATTCAAAAAGAGGCTGTTTTTCAGGCACTATAAGCTACAATAAAAACAATATATAAATGAATAATACTAATTTCTGAGGCATTTGTAAAAGCATATTTCCTCTCGTATACATTTAAAAATAATATAAACTTAGGAAATTCATTAGAATATATTTTCCCTCTAAAAATATATAGTGTTGCTATACATCAGTTATTTTAATTAAAAAAACACTTACAAATAAATTTAATAAAAAAAATTAGCACAAAAATAGTTTATTTATTATCTAATGTAATTTATACCCATTTTAAATTTTAAAATGTGTAAGTAATTATTAAAAAGCATGTCCAAATATTAAAAAAAAATTATTCTTAATTGGACAGAAATTTTTTAAAAATAAATTATCAAATATATTCAATTGAAAAAAAAAAAGGAAGATTTTTTTTTTTTTTTGTTCATTTAATCAGAAGATATTTTAACAAATTTACTAATATATATAAAAATAATATAATGTTGATAATTTCTACAAAATGTTCCTGACATTCTGTTGTCAACATGTAATTTTTAATTAAGTTAATTTTTCTATCTATATAAATAAATGCCAATGTAAAGTTTAAAAAATAATACCTTTAAAATGTATCTTTTTTAAATATAAAAATAAGATTTTTACATAAAATATTGAAATTACTTTAATTTACTTTCATAGAATTTTGTAAAAAAAAAATAGTTCTTAATAATTTAAAATTTTACTATTTTATTTAAAAATTATCTAATGCACAGTAACAATTTTTAACAGAAAGGAGGAATAATAATCAAATAATAATAATGAACTCTTAACATTTTTGTGAATTCTATGAAAATTAAGGGGAAAAATTTAATTATTAATTATGCAATAATAACATAAAAATTATTAATTCAAAAAGAAGATGTTTCTACTAAAATTGCAACATGAACATAGACACTGATAAACATTATTAATATTTTAAAAAGACCAAATGATTTAAAGTAATGAAACTGAATTACATCTTTCACTTGTTGACACCAATCTTCGAAATCTTCTTCTGAATCCAAGTAAAAACACTAAAATATATAAAATTTTTTAAATGGTTATATAATATGCATTACTTAATTAAAATTATGAGAACACTATTAAAATAAACAGAAGACATTGATTTTAAAAATATACAAGAGAATTTCTGTAATAAAAAGAATTAAAAAATTATAGTAATAAAATATCAAAAATGAATTTTAGAAAGATTTTCTTACTAATGCAACTGAAGGATCAATGTCAGAGATGTGCATGCGTTTACTACCTCCCAATGGTATATGGTATGAACTATCGTCAAATTTCTCTTCCAAATTCACTGTGGGTTGAGTAACATGAGGATCTAAGCAAATGAATTCATTACCTGAAATAAAGCAAAAATTATATTTTTATAAACTTAAGTTTTAAAATCAGCAAAATTTGGAAATAAATTAAACTTACCAGTATATCCAATAAACCATACAGCATGTCTGGGTCTTCCACCAAGAACACCTAGGCTTTGTTTCATTGTAAATGTGTTCTGGAAAAAAAATAAAAACATGCTACATATATTTAACTTTGCACTCTGCTAAATAAAACTTGCAATAATAATATAAAAAGAAAAGAAGAAAAATTTTTTACTAAGGTTATCTCAAAGCAGACAAAATGAATTTAGATTTTAAAATACCAAGATTATTTCTATAAAATCAAAAGACAATTTTTACTTTTACATATCAATTTGTTAAAAAGTAATTTGAAGTTATGGCAAATCAGAAAGATCTTAACAGCTTGAAAATTACATTGAGTTATTAATTTGTATATCTAAAAGAAAAAAATTTTTTTTTCAATAAATCAGTTTGTTTTATTCAGTAGGATCTTTTTTATAATTTATATGTTAATTTTACAAATTATACTTCCACTTTTTTTATAAATTTAAACTTGTATAATTTGAAATGATTAATATTATAGGATTTTAATATGACCAGAATAAATTTCATAATTTTTAATATAATGTACATTTAGAAATATTAAATAACATTCAAAATATTGAGTTTTTATTTTAAAAATTACTCTAAACAATTTAATGTGATAAATACTAAAAATAAAAACTACTTAACAGTAAAATCATAATGAATATTTTTTCAGCTGTAAAATTTATAAAGAATTTAACTGAAAGCAATGAACTGAAAATACCTAATAAGAATTTATTCTTTTGCAGAAAGTAAAATGTAATAAGATTCAGTGATCAGTTCAGATCATTGGTGAATATTCAGAAGATGGGGATATTTTGCAAAAAAAGGAAATCATCTGTTAACCATCCCTACTAATCACCATTGAACAATGATTAGTAAGGATGCCAAAGTAAACACTTCATATTAATACCAGCTGTAGGCAACTTGATGCATAGCATTTTTTGTAACAAATTAACTTTAAAGGATTGTGTCTTGCAAAAAAAAAAAAAAAAAAAAATGTTTCAAAATTTATATAAAGAAGTTTGGCTTGCTGCATGAAAACATGGCCAAAAGAGATTATCCTGAAATATTTTTTAAACAAATTAAAATAGATATTTTTCTCCCAAATTGGAATTGTTCAAAAATTTAATGTTTGTGTAGATTAAAGTATGCAAGAAGTTAAATAAATCACAATAGAAGGGGGAATTCAAGTAAAATATTTTTTTCTGATGAATTTAAATATATTTTTTTTTTATTTGAAAAACTCACATTGTTGAATGTTTGTACTTGCTCAGCTGGGAAAATAAAATCACAATTTTAAATTGCCCTTCAGATTTTAGATTTAAATTAATTTTGAAAATTTAGAGAAATCTAAATGAGAGATTATTTTTTTTTTCCGAGATTATATCAAATCTTTTGATATACTTTATGACTGAAAGAGATATGCAAATATAAAAGTAAAAAGATTTTAATACTATAAATTCAATTTTGTTAATCATTGTTTTACTAAATATATTTTGTTCAGTTTTAAAATAAAATATATGTATACACATATTTTTCAAACATCTAAAATCTAGTCCTGTTTTTATATCATTTCTATATTTTATATAGCAAGGATACACATACTACAGCATTTTTCAGGAAATTAATGATAGTATCACATGAAGGTTAGTGATATATATAAATATGCATACTTTAAATGAAGTTATCAATTGAATAGTATTAATTTTACCTTTATACTTTTACTGTAAATGGGATTGAAGCTAGCCAATCCCAACCTGAGTGGAATAAATAGTAACATAGGTCTCCAGGTAGAGGATTCTGCATTTGACAATGAGGGAACCTGCCATCGAGGACATCTTTGATCAGCACAATCTGTATACCAAATGGTATTATAGGATGCAAAGTAAGGACTAGGAGTAGGGGATGTAGGCTCATATTGTGACAAGGTTCCTAAAATAAATTTGCAGAAAGATAAAAGTGGCATATTTTACTACTGAGTAATAAAAGATCAAGTACAACAACTTAGTCAGTTATTAAATTCATTAGTTACTAGGAATATGATTTATATAAGATGGAAGATATTAAGGTAATGAAGGATTTATTAATATGATTTCAAATACACTTACTAATATCAGATTGAATCACAGTACTGTTAGAAGCAACATGAACCACAATTGAACTCCATTTATCATACATAGATAGTTTTCTGGAAAAAAAAAAAAAAAATCAAATCAAAGTCAGAACTAAATTTAAATTGACTAGAAGAAGTTAGCTTTAACTAATAGTTAATAAGATTTTCAAAGTTTTTTTCTTTCAACATTGCAGAAATTAATGCCTAATAATTCAATCAATGCAAATATTAATAAATCAATTAAATGATATTTTTAATTGTAACCTAATGCAAACACAAAAACATGTAGCATGCAAAAAATTGAATAAAAATATATATAATAATTAGATATTTACAAATATATTGTATTATCACAATTCAGTGAAATATCAATTATTTATAAAAACAAATTCATAGTCTCGCTTTTCTCATTCATTCTCTTTTAAATTGAAAATTTTTGAAGCTTTTCATTAGTTAAAAAAAAATTATTTCTAGTTATAAAAAATTTACTTGGAGGGGGAAATTCTTGATATGCTAAATATTAACACTACATTCAAATCAAGACATTAAAATAATGATTTTTATTATAAATCATTCCTTGCTTATTTTTTGTTACAGCATAGTAGAAAAGCTCATCCGTGTGGTGATCGGGTGAGAAAAGAATTGTCCCAACGTAGTCCTTGTGTGTAGTAAGAGGCGACTAAACAGGATATGGCCCTTCTGGTTGGGCGCAGGGTTAACAACCCTGCCCTGTAAAAAAACCAGTGTTTCGAAGTCTAATAAAGATATAGCTGGACTGCCTCCACCGAAAAGGCCAGGAAATGATTAATGGACCTGAGATTTGTTTTTTGGAACCTACATTCGCTGTACAGTAAAAAGTTAAGATGCAATTTTGAACTTTACTACCTTTTTAGAGATATTGACATTCTAAAATTTGTTAAACTGAACAGAATGAGATGAGCCGGTCATCTCATGAGAAAGTAAAGTGATAGAGCTGCTTTGAAGGTTTTCAACATAACCCCTTTTGGACAGCGACCAAGGGGAAGACCGAAAAGAGATGGGTTGGCTCTTTAGAATCTGATTTTAATGTTATTAAGATAAAAAACAGGAGATCCACGGCCAAGAGGAGAAAAGCCTGGCTGGATCTTTTAAAGAAAGCCAAGGCCCTCAACGAGCTGTCGAGCCAGTTTTGATGGTGATAGCAGAAAGCTAAATGCTACTGAAAAAAAAACTGCATCACTTGAAATTCTAATGGGAAAAGTTTTATACACTTCAAATACACACTTTTACGATTTGTAACCCTCAAAATATTTTATACTTCAAAGTCAAGGTATTAAAAGCAAACTAATTCAATTAATTTATATTTATTTGTTACATTAAAATCTGTATTTTTGGAATTAATTTAGTTTGCTTTATTGAATAAATAAACAGAATTATCTTTTAAACGGGCATGGTACGAGCATACAAATTTAAGAAAGAAGAGATGAAATCCTTTCAGTAAGACAAAATATTTTATTTCCACATTAATAATGAAGTATTCAAATATAAGCCTTCAACAGATAAAATTTACATAATACTATACAAAAGGCATTTTTTTTTAAGCTAAAAGAAATATTAACTCACACATTTAGAAAGAATATACATTACCTCAAAACCTGAGCAACTGTATTTGGTCCAAACCATTGCCCAATAGCTTTACCTTCTGAAACACCCATCTGTGCTAAAATATATCACTCTTTTAAAAAATTTTATTGATATATATATTACAATAAAACATTAAGTTTTGCTATAATTTTTCAAATGATAATGTTTAAATAAGCAATTACATAATGATAGATTTTATTCAAGAAAATGTTTTTAAAATTACCAATCTGATGTATAGAATAAGGAGCATCTTTTTTATCTTGAAACATTTTTAATATTTCTGCATAAACAGGATCAATAGGGTTCAATGTCCAACCTGAAATGAAAAATTAATTATAATTATGAATTTCATTAAAATGAAGGAAAAATAAAAACCTAATTGAATAAATCCTGCATTTAGAAATAGATTAATATATATATATATATATATTAATTTAATACTGCATCTGTAAAAAGCATTCATAAAGAGAAAATGTATAAAAAAATGAAAAAGACAATTTTTCTGCATTTAAATGCTTTTTTAGAACAAACCATATAAAAAAAATAACAAATTTCTATGTTGGTTGGATTAATGAAATTTAAGCTTTATTGATAAAAAATATGAAAAAAAGTTAACAGATAGGAATTGTCCATGGATTATATGCTGCCAGAAATTATACAAGAGCATTTTATTTATAAAGTCAAAAAATGTGGGTGTGGATTAAAGACAGGAAATTATGGTACTTAAATAAAACTAAGATTTTACAAAGATTTTATAATTTTTCTCATATTGAAATCATACTACACTACATTTTAACTCAAGATCCATTTTCTCCATTCAATTTTTACAATTTTTATTCAATATTTTAAAACCATTAAATATCAATATAGGAATCAAAACTGCAAATACCTCTTCCTAAATGTTTACATATCAAAGATTCAGCCATCACCATTTGACCACATCTTAACATGCACCCCCAATATTTATCAGTTTTTGGACCGGTACCACCTATAAAGAAAATTGATTTTAAAAAATGTATTATGTATTGAATTATTTATAAATGCACTTACAGTTATTCTAAATATTACAAAATAAGAAGAGAGAAAATTAAAAATAAGAAGCATTATATAACAGAGATATACATTATATATGTGTATATACTACTGTGCCCAAAGGGTAAAACCAATTTTCAATTTAAATTTCCCGGCATATGGAATTTCAATTTTTTTTTAGGTTGTTGGCACTGTCCTTGACATTTGTGTGAAATTTCACATCAAAATATTCATTAGTGTTTGAGTTACGCTTGGCTTTGTGAGATGCTAAATGTGATTTCGGCGATTTTTTGAAATGTTTGAATTAATTGAGCAAAGAACTTGCGTTAAATTTCGTTTGCAGAATGAATATTCGTGTACGGAAACGTATAGAATGTTGCAGAAGGCATTCGGTGAGCAAACTATATCGGAAAGAAATGTTTACAAGTGGTATAAACAGTTAAAAAAAAGGCAGAGAACGCGTTGAAGACGAAGAAGGCTCTGGCCGATCCCAGGACTCAACCAGCGGAACTCACATCAAAAAATTAAAGATTTGATACTTGCAAACCGTCCATTTACAATTAGAGACCTTGCTGAGGATGTTGGAATTTCAAAAGGATCGGTCAATTCCATTTTAAAAAGGTGTTTTGGGCCTCCAACACGTCAAATCTCGATTGGTATCGAAAACCCTGAATCATCGTCGCGTTGAAGTGTGTGAAACAATACTTTCTGACTAACAGGACAAGTTGAAATGCATCATAACTGGAGATAAGACTTGGATTTATGTTTACGACCGGAAACAATCAAGCGAATATCGTGACAAAGGTGAAGCAAGACCGAAAAGAGCACGCCAAAAGTCGCTCAAAAATCAAGCTCATGCCGACTGTTTTCTTCGATTACCGTGGTGTGGTGCGTTATGAATTCCTTCCGCCGGGCCAAACTGTCAACAAGTAATATTATTTGAGTGTTATGCGTCGTTTGCGTTAAGTTATTCGCAAAAAGAGGCCACGTTTATGGAAAGACAACTCTTGGTTTCTGCATCACCATAATGCACTAGATTACATTGCATTGATTCTTCGTGAGTTTTTCGCCAAAAATGAAACCCATATCATTCCACAACCATCGTATTCACCTGATTTAGCACCGTGCGACTTTTGGCTATTCCCTAAACTCAAAACCACTCGGGGACACTGTAATACTAATAAAAGTGAGTGCCTCCTGTTTACTTGGAAGAGTAATATTGATAACTTAAATGATGTCCCCATTTTTGGCCGGCCCATCCCCTGGATTACTGAATATAAGTACCTAGGGTTGGTTTTAGACTAAAATTGACTAAAATCTCCAAAAGCTACAAGGTTTCCAGAACAGACAGGTAGCCAGTATAGTTAATGCTCCGTGATTTGTTAGACGAACCCAAATCCATAAAGATCTCGATCTTAATCAATAATGGATTACATATTCAAAATTTCAAAAAATTTTCATGATAATTGCCCTCAGATTAGCAATGAAGCTATTCGCAAAATTCCTGTAATGATCCTGGTGTCAGTAGCTCTAGAAAAAGACTTAGAACTATATATGATGCGACATTTGAGTCCTTCCCCATCTAAAAAGAATTCGTGGGACTCAAAATGATCAAAATAGCTAAATTGCAAATCTGATGTATCTAGTTGGTTCCTTAAATTTTCATTTATTACTACGATGTGCAAAACTAATGCAAATACTGGCTATCATAATTTTTTTCCCTAAATGATATCTAAAATTCTTGAGAAGTTAACGTTTTCTTTTCTAATGTATTTATTTTAAATTCTTAATTTAATTTATTTTTCATTAAATCACTGACCGTCCATGGGAAATGTGTTATGGACTCCTAATTGCACCTGAGTAACTTAACTTACTTCATTCTTTTTATTATTTAACTTAATAGCTTAAATTTTCTTTTTTTTTTTATCTAAATTCACGATGCAATTTAAATAATGTAAATTTAACTATATTAATGATTATGTGGAGGTTTTCGGGTATATTTACCCCATAGGTACTCCGAAACAGGTACTTCCATTACTTTCCATGTTCTACAGAAATACAAACATGTAAATTTCTAGTAAGCATTTTTAATTAGATACAATTTCTTTCCTGTTTTTTTTTTAATCATTCATTTCACAATTAGCACATAATATGCACTCCACCTGGCTGGCTATAAAAAAATATAGCTACTTTGTATCATCCTCAGTTACTATAGCTTCATTTTTT
The DNA here is from genome assembly GCA_021605095.1 of Caerostris extrusa. Lineage (NCBI taxonomy): Eukaryota > Metazoa > Arthropoda > Arachnida > Araneae > Araneidae > Caerostris > Caerostris extrusa. The sequence continues at coordinate 33,499 of BPLR01005635.1, read as the reverse complement.
AAGAAACAGATCCCCCTCCCCTTTATATTAAAGTTTCATTTATAATCTTTGGTCAACACACATGCCATGTTTTTTGAGAAATTAATTTCGGATTATAATAATTCAAATACTTCTGGGAGGAGAAATCAACTCAGATTAAATCAGCATGATAATTCATGAGTTTTTTTTTAATATATAATCTGTGGATTAAAAATAAATAAAAACTACTATTTTAGACAAATAATACTCTAATAATAGTGTTTGAATAATACTCAAAGTTTAAAAATCACCTGCATTCATTTATTTGTTGTAATAAATAACTCTTATATACTTGGGTGACAGAAGAACTATTCTCATTTTTTTAAAAAATGGTGAATTTTTTAAGTTTTTATGTTTGTATTCTTTTTTTTTTTAAACATATTTCTTATTCATTTGAATACTGTTTTATTATATAAACTTAATTTTCTTTTTACATTCTAAATTCTTTTTATTTATATATTCACAATTTTATTTTGTACATATTAAAATAAATTATTATTTGTGTGCTGTTCCAGTTTCTAATCCTTTGATACAGATGTGATCAATTATAATTAAATACAAGAACCGACATTTCATTTAATAATAAAAATGTTTAAATGTTATAGGGAATAGAAAATAGAATTTTATCACGAACTTGTGTGCCACTGATTTGTACTGTGCACAGGTCAAGATTAGGATATTAACTGTCCATATTAATAAGACCCAACCAATAATTTTACAGAAACAAAGTTTGAGAATATTTAAACGCTTTTATAAATTAAATTACTAATGTTTGTCAGCAACTGCATGGCTCAGTTGGGAAACACATTGTTTACAGAACCTGGGGTAGACATTAATTCCCAAATGCTACATCAGAATTACACAAAACTATGAAAAGCTAATAAAGTTTTAAAATTAAAAGAGTCCTAAATTTTCAACACACTTAAGCTCGCTGCTTAAGTAACCAAGTATTATATAAATTCTCAAATTAGAAAGTACTAGAGGACCAAGCCTATCATTTATGAAAAGTAACACAAATAGAGAAAAATACCCAAGACAAAATATTATTAAGAGGCAGGTAAATCCTAGGATGTTAAAAACGGAGTAGTGACATTTAAATTTTAATTTAAAAATTTCAGTTAGTTCTTTGTAGTTATGCTGTCTTAAGCCTACTGCCATAACAGCTATTAGAGCATTAAAGATTGGATTCTGTAACAATCTCTTATAATGTAGAGCTTTCATTTTAATATATTTCTGTCAGTATACTAAGTCCCAGCATCAGGCAATACATTCTCAAACTCTAAAAATTCAGACACTGATTACTAGGGCAAACGGGGTTTCCCAGCAATAAATCAAACATGCATCCAATCTACTAAACACCCTCAACATCTGCACCAGAAGCCCTGCCGAATTGTTGCATATCAATTTTATTCATTGCCATTTGTTTCAGGAAGGAATTTTAGATATGTTATTACAATTTGTTGTTGAAATTACTCGTTTCATGAGCAGTTTTAACATGATTTTTATAAAATTATGAGGGTAAGTATTCTTTGACAAAACTATCTTAGATATTATAACTGCTTTCTTGTAAGTTTTATGCTTATTTCTTAGATGACTTGTTTCTCACCCTGTTTTTTTATATTTGCTAAAATTTATTTTCAACCTGCTTCTGCAGTGTTTGCCATTTAAGTTTTGATATATAAGTAAGTTTCATTATTTTCAGTTTATTGATGCAGCTCATGTGCACTTCAAAACCTTACTCAATTTATTTCCTTTTTTTCTATTTTAGTAACTCTTTTGATGAAATTGATTTGAAGGCACTTGCAGTTAATGTCATTTTTATGAACTGATCATGTTTCTAACAGCTATTTCATTTTGTTATATATTCTGTAGTTTTTGTTCAATACATATGAATCAGACATAATTTATAAAATAAAAAATTTGTGAGTGAAGCTTGAATTTCCTATCTAACAAATCTTTGTTTTTAGGTCTAGTTATCTTATAAGTTAATTTATCCTACAAACACTTATCAAGAAAATATCTTATTGTTTTAATTTAATAAAATTGTTTTCTCCATAACAAAACTGCAATATAAATGGTTGTATTTAAAGTCTCATTTGTCTTTACATTTAAATATCTTTTCATATATGTTATATTCTTACATAATTTAAATACATATTTTATCAGTAGACAACTGTTGAACATTCTGAAGCAAAAAGATTAAATAATTTTAAATTGTTTTTACAACATTAATTAATAATAAATCAATTAGATGGATCTATATATGGATAACTTCATATAGGGCAAAACATATGCATACCAATATGAGGAAAGCCACTTCTATATGAGAACCACAATTTACTTCTCACATCTGTTCTTAAATCTTCTAAATCTATAAGACAAAATTTGAAATACATAAATATGCCACTAAAATCAATTTTGTTAAAAAAAAAAACAATGATATGAAAATGTTTAAAAAATGTATATACAAAAATAAAGAATTTTTTTTTTTAACTTTACAAAAGTCAGTTAAATAACTATGTAACAATACTATAAAAAGTAATAAACATATCCTTTTCAACAATTTCACTAATAAATAATTTTAGCTTGAGTCTTACAAGTATCAAATGCTTGAAAATAATAATCATAATAAAATTATACAAAAGCCATTTTCATACATAATTTTTAGTTAAAATGTTAACAAAAATCAAAAGAAAATCAGCAATATAAAAAATTGCTTAAAAAATAAACAAATAAAATATATGAATGAAAAATCAAAAGTCAATTTAAAAAATATATATATATATATATTTAATGATATATGTGATTATTATATGATTATATTAAACTAATTGTGAAATTAGTTTAAAACTACCTTTAAAAATAAAATGAGCATTAAAATTGAATGTATTATTTTTAGAAGAAATTTATTGAAAAAAATTTAATCCAGATGGACAAAGATTTAAATTAATTATTATCTAGATAAATATCTATATGAAAATTTGTATTTTCTTTTGACATTATCTATAAATAAAAACTTTGTATCAGCAACTTTTCAAATTACAGAAGGTAAAATTTTGGGAAACAAGAAAAATGGTAATAATATAAACACAAAATAGTCAAATAATCTGAAAATTGGCCTTAGAATGTTTATTGCAAGGATATATTAGTGCTCATCTTGTTCATGATTTTTTGAAGATTTTTGGGCTTATAGATCATGTGGAATTTTTTATAATAATGGAATGGATGTAAAGTAACATTTAATTAAATAACAAATTACGCTTCAAGTTTATTTTTCTAAATTTGAAGAATTATCAGAACTAGATAAGATAACAATAAAAAAATTATTGTTAACTTAAATTAAGTTTTTGTTAAAACGAATTAATTAATTTAAACTTTTATAAAATCTTCCTCTGTTATTTAATTTTTTTAACCAGGATTGTCAAACTCAATCTTATAAAGTGACAATTTTTCTTTGAAAGTACATGAGAGAATTAGGACTCAATATTTTTATTATTATTTCTTATAACTATTCATTAATTCCCTTTGCAAATTATCTGATGTATTTTAATCTCAAATACAAATACCATCAATATTCTGCTTGTAATATGCAGCACTGTATAAAACACAGACATAATTATTTTACGAGAAAAACTCATGGAACTTATGGGGGGGGAAGTCCACATATTGTACAAACAGCATTCAGAAATTAAAAAAAAATTTTACTGTATAATTTATGGAATATTCACATATTACAGTCACTGATAGAAGAAATTTGATGATTTTGATGATGACTCGATGATTTTGAGCAAAATCTGTAAAATTCTAATAACGATCCAAAATATTTTGCTAGTTTTAATGCAATGCATGTGTCACGTGTACATAATTTGATAAAGTGATAAGTTGTTGTATTCATAACCGTGTCTTTAACTTCATTATGGAATTTGTACATAAGTGTATATTTATTTCACAACTGAATTTTTCTTTGAAACATATTGTTCAATCATGCTCATCATAAGGCAATTACAGTATAATAATTGCACCATTTGTACAACATTTAAAAATTTATTAAGAAAAATATATCATAATCATAAAATTTTAAATATTAACATTCAAGCATTTCACGACGCAATTATATTAAGTTGACTACACCTTTAATATATCTGTTTTAGATCATTTTAATGTGAATTAGAGATAAAGATTAAAAAAATCCTAACAAAAATAAAATTAAATTCATTTAAAAATCATATTTTTAATTCATTACACAAAATGTGATATGTTTTTCATATATAAGATGCCAAATATAATTATATTTTTAATTTCATAAAAAGTCAAATAGAATATATAAATATGTACCATGCAAAGGATGATATTTCTTGCCTAAAATCCATATGCTGTCAAAAGTAGGAGGAAAATCATTGAAATCTTTTTTTGCAATTATATTAGCTGCCTGACCTGTTACGAGAGAAAAAAATCAGTAAGAACAAGATTTATTATACATAAATAAAAAAGGGGGTTATTATAATTTTGAAAGTATTTTAAAATTACTAAACAAAATACAAATTTAATTCAATAAGAAAAATACAGAAAATAAAAATTATTACTATAGAGGCAATGCTTGTATTTCAGATGATTTGTAATTATTGAAACTTTACATTAAAAAAAAATTACCTTTTTCAAATTCTTTTGATGAAATAAATTAGTTAAAGACTTAGTGAATTAACACACAGAAAACACCATGTTTAGATATCATACATACAAGAAATAACAAATTGCATGGTAAATGAAAACTTTGAATAAATGCCTATAACTCTAAAGTAATGAATGAGACAGATCTATAGTTTAAATAATTAATTACCAGTTTAAGTAAAGATGTTATTAATTTTTTAAGCTTAAAATTTTATATTGATGATATCCCATTGTTCTTAATATTGGCATTTAATAGAAAAGTATTTTTTTTAAAAAAACTAGTAACAGATAATAATTCTTTAAAATTAATGTAAGAAGTTTTAAAAGGTAATTCCTTATTACTCCCTCCTGGACAAAAAGAGAATCATAAATGTCAATGCATAATATTATCAATAAAATATACAAAATAAATATAATGTTATGTTATAACTATGATTTCTCAGTATTGATATATTTAAGAAAAATTATTAAAATTCTACTTTAGTATGCAAAATCTAAAGAAATTGCAAATATTACCAACAACTAAAGCAGAAAAAGTATCTGTTAAAAAGGTAATATTTACTCGGGAAAAGAAAAAAATAAACATTATTAATCTGTATATTTATAATCTTCAAAAGAAATTAAATAACAGGAGTACATTATTTGAGTCACATAAATGATTTTTCTTTATACTTCATTTCTTATTAGTTAGAATGACAAATTAATTAGTAATGTTTAGTTACCATTTGCACCAGAGAAGAAATTGTATAATTCCATTTCAAAGGAAATAAGTAGTGTTTTTCCATATAAAATGTTTTTTTTTTTCTACAATAGAAATAAAATATTTTACATAAGTAATAAAGCAAAAAATTAAAATTGCAAATTATTTTTAATTACGCAGCATGCTACTCAAATAAGTGGTTAGGATAACTTAAATAAATACAATTATAAATTTTAGATTAATATACTTTCAAAAGTTTTTTTATGAAAATTAACTAAATTTCTTCTGCAAGCAATATTCACTTATTTCCGATTTTTAAAAAAAAAGCCCTTTTTTCTTTACAATATTTAATGTTAAATATTTTCTCTATATGAATTGAGAATAGTATTAAATATTTCAATATTTCAGTTGTTGTTAAAGACATTAAATATATCACAACAATGTATTAATTTTTAGTATATATTTCTAAAATTAATATAAACCAAAAAAATCAAACTAAATAACTGATATTATGAATCAATGATGATATAAACTGTCAGCTTATATAATTGATTCATAAACACAATAATAGCTAAATGAATGTCTCAAAATTAATATTTGTCAAATAATGTTTTGAAAGTTTGTAGTGAAAACAAAAAAGTAATTTAAAATTTTATTATGCAATTATTACTTTTATTTACATTAGAATTTAAAAATAATCATGTAATCAGAATGATGTTATAATTTATAATTTCTCATTGCAAATAACAATTAGTAGTAAAAGAAAAAGAAAATTAATTTATTAGCTTAGTACTTAAAATTTATAAAAATTTTACTTTATGTACTATATTTCAATTTTATATTCTCATTGCTGATGATACTCACCAAAAATATATTGACATTACGTATTCTGAAAACATTTTACATGCTTATTTATAAGAAAGAATAATAAATGTCGGTTAAATCAATAATAAAACAATAATGAGGAAAAATTATAACAGTTTTAATATGTTTCTAGAATACTTGTTACGACATTCTTTTCCTTTAATTGTTATGAAATTATTTTACTTAGAATTCTGAAGTACAGTAATAATTCTCAACACCTGAATATTGCGTATCATAAAAGCAATTCTCCAAAACAGGATATCAAATCCATTAGAAAATAATTTAATGAACAAGTGTAAATAAAATATTAGAAGAAATAAATATACTGGTGTAACTCATTTTATTAGAAATTTATTAAACCGTTACAACAATCAATTTAGATAGCCGGTAGTTAGAAAAGGTAAATAAATGTCAATCCTTTATAATTTAGATGCAACGTTTACGTTAAATAATAATCGACAAGGCATGTCAAGAGATAATAATTGATGAAAGATCAGATTACAAACAAACAAACATCCTTTTTAAATTACTTTTACAGTTTTTTCCTTCTTTATCTTTCTACCGATAACAATTGATACAGAATTTGCGATAACGATATTAGTGGTTCAGATACAAAGGTAAAACTAAATTTAAAAAATAACTGAACAAATGACTAGAAAATTATTATATGTTTTAAGATAAAATGAGAATTAAGCAAATTTCAGTGAAAATAATTATTATGTTATATTTTCAATGATATTGATGGCAACAGCCAGCCCCTCAAATTAAAGCATGAATCCCAATGACTTGTTTACATTAGGAAATTAAACTTAAATTAATAAACATACATAATTACAAATTAAAATAATGGAAGAAGATTCGGAAGAACTTGCTTTTTATCACGATGTCTTAAAATATTTTCGATTTCTGTCAAGTCTTTTTTGGAGCTTTCCTTTTACTTATATTTCTAAACTTTTTTTCGATCAAAATTCCATTCGAACTTCTAAATTAGAATTATGTTTAACTATCTTCGCTATTATAACATTTGCTCTAATTCTATATCAAACTTTTGAAATTTTAAGAAGAATTTTGCCTTTCTTTTTTCCTACTCGAATGAAACGATCGCTTTTAATGAATTCCGTCCAATTAATGCGAGACCGTGACACTTGGGAATTAATTGAAGATGATTGCTGTGTTTATGCTATAAAAGGTCGTAGACCGAAAATGGAAGATAGATTTAGTGTTATTAAAGACAAAGAAAGTGGAATATCTTTGTATGGAATATTTGATGGGCATGGAGGCGAGGTAAATTTTAAGTGTTCATTTGGAAAAATTCAATCAAGATTAATATAAATTTGAGTAGAAATTGAAAAGAAAATTGCAATGTATGCATAATTTTTGTTAGAATAAATTGTTATATGTCTTATTTTATAAAAAAAAAAAAAATTTTGACCTTAATTTTAAAATGCATTTCCTCCTATTTCATACTGTATTCCCAAGTATCCAAAGAAAATATTCATAAATTCGAAGTATTATTTCTGTGTTTAAATACACGAAGTTCAAATTTTTTTTTCCTTTTCTATGAAATGTGTAAAAAAAATTGTAGAAAAGGAAGAGCAATATGATCTAATTTTAGCATTCATGAAAAAAAAATAAGCAACTCATAGTTCATAACTATCAAGGATTTTTATGTTGATTGCTTGTTGAGGAATATTCTCAGATAAAGACTAGCATATTAAAGCCTTGTGCAAATAACTTACAAAGCTATTTGAAATCTATGAATTAAAAGACAGAATTTACTACCATAAAGAAATGATTTTCAGTCGAAACTTCATTAATCAAAGCCTAAACCCAAATCGTATGAAAGCCATTTTATAGAGATACAAAAATATATTCCTGCCAAGAAAGTATTTTCCAATTAATCCATAGTAGACAGCAATCTGCCTTACCGCTAGCATGGGCAATTACTGAATTTCTCTAAATATTGTAATTTCGCAGCTCCTAATTGTTATACCTTATTTCCTATTAAGTTTTTTTCTAACATATGGCAATTTCACCTTTGAACAACCAGTTACACCAGCAAAAATTCAAGACTACTATGAGTAATGGATTTATTACATTCATCCGAACGTCAAAACCAAAAGTTAATGTCCCTGATAAAAATAACTATTTTTGAAATTCTTATAAAAATATATTTACAAATATGGCTGACAGATTGTAAGAAGCCAATAAAGAAATTAGCTCATCTTAGTCTATTTTGTTAGCTTTAAAAAAAATTACTAGAAACTAATCTTAAAAAACAAAAAAAATCATTATCGGGATCTAAATAAAACAAGTAAATTATCCTAGGAATATATTAATATCTATTCATAATTGGATGAGAATTATCATAAATTACTACCATCATTTTAAAAATAAGTATTAATATAATATAATTCATTTCAAGTATGAAAGGCCTCTCAAAGGATTCTTCTCGAAGGCTTTAAAGCCAACAAAATAAAAGAACTTTCACTAAAAAGTTTTGAATTCATACATAATTTTGAATTTATACTGAAAATTTTTTGAGCAACAAAGAAGAAATCAAACTAAAAGCCTTTTCTCACCTTCCTGGTAAAGTTATAAATATAGAAGAAATTACATTGGAAAAACATTGCAGTTCAATATTCAATACTTCAACTGCAATCAATTCCATTTTTTTAAGCAATAACTGCCAATGCCTTAAGTGCCACATTACCTTAAGTGCAGTGATAAATATCAAATTAGGAAAAGATGTCACATTAATTGCAGATAACAAACTCTTTGCTTAACCCTTTTGCTGCTGATCACATGAGGATGTGTTGATAGTTATTGTCCTGACATAGAAATGGGTTTTTCCAGAAGGCAATATACTTTTTTATAACAAAAGAGCATTTTGACTATGCACCAATGTGTGATAAGCACTGAAGTAAACATGATGTATAAAAAGTGAAACAAAATAATGAAAATATGTGACATAATGCATTATTTTTATATGATAACCGTATCACTAGCTAATATTTAATATAAATGAATTATTATAAATTGGTTACAATGATGTTATTACTGCAAACAATATTTTTAAACTTTTTATCTGGTTGTGAAATGTTCACAGCAATAAAAAAAATATGATTCTTGCTTATATATGAGAGTAAATTCAAGTCAAAAAGTTTCTGTTTTCCAGTAATTTGGAATGTAGTTTATTCTTATATTTGGAATTAATCCCACAAATACTAATATTCCATCTTTTGTGCTTTCCTTCTAAGCATTAATTCAAGAATGTTGCTTTTATTTCATGGCATCAAAATAGTTTACGAGTATAGTCATGGTTTGAGCAGTTATTTCATCCAAGTTATTTTCGTAAATAAATAAATCTAATCAATTGGGTTGTCTTCTGAAACAGGTTGCAATAAACACTCTGATTTTGTTAAGAGAAATTGTTCCAATATTGTGGGATCATTTATCCAAATTGTATTTCCTACCACAGGTGAATCTTTCATGTCTTGCAAATCTTCCTTTTCAGAATCTGAAATATCATGGATACATTGGGTGGAATATCCAAAATATCATTGCTCTCATAATTAATATCATTTGAGTACTCTTTTGAAAGATCGGCAAACAAAATTGCAATTTTATCATATTTTTAGAGTCTTATTACATTCCATTTATCTTTTTTAGGGATGTAAAGGCCCTGCATATTTATTGTTTCTATAACTAATATTATAAGATTTTTTTAATAAGTTATATAGCTATAAATTCAAATCACTTACCTTTATAACTATCATAATATCTAATCTTTCCTACGTGTCAATACCTGCAGACACACCTAACATATACTGATTGAAGCAGAGATGAAATGTTGAGGCACAGCTCTTTTCGCACTAATATGCGACTGTCTACTGAGACATCCCTCCATCATGATTTGATACACTATTGGCTATTTAGTGTTCATGCCACAACACTCTGGAAGGAGATCAGCAGCAAAAGTATTAAAGAAGTGGATGCAATCCCAGTATTTTACTGAGCAGCAATCTACAGGCAGTTTATAAATTTTAATAATATTATCTGGATCAGGCTTCTTTTATGTTCAACTTGTTAAGAGAACAACTACAGAAATCACTTGACACTCAACCAACCGTATAAGACCGGCTTGCCAAAAATTTGGATCAATACATTTCACTTTTAAAAAAATTTTTTTTTTCTTTGTCAACTAAGTTCTATATTATGTTTTGATTTCTTAGTTCAAAGGTTTTTCAGTTATTTAATTGGTGTGTTTTTGTAGAATAAATTTCCAAAAGTTTTCTTTATTTTTGTGTGTCGTCACAGTTTTAAAGTTGCAGTGCAATTCACAAAAATCTTACTTTTACTGCCAAAGTTTGTTGTCATAAGAGTCACCAAATCTCAAGTTCCTTTAAACTTTACTTTTTATCCTATTGGCAATATTTGCCTATTTTTATTGGTTTTTACAATACATCATAATTAACAAAATAAACAGATATTTAGTTTGATATTTTTAGCACATTTGGCATGCAATGATAAGGCAAGTAAAAGAAAATTGTAAATTTCAATCACAAACACCCTGTAATTGTAATACATTAAATCTTATATGTTCTTAAAAATAAAATAGATCTATAGATAGAGTAAGATCTTTTTTCATTGTTGATGTATGATAACATTTTATAAATCTGTGTACTAAGAAAAATGTCTCAATATTTCATTTGCTGCAAAAGCAATAATTGTCTTTGCTTGTGGTTATATTATTAAAGGATGCAATTGAATTGCCTCCTTTATTTATTAGTACAAAAACATTTTAAGTTTTAAATTATTTCAATAAATATATATATATGTTCAATCCAAACACTGATCTTGTAGAAAATTGGCAGGCAGCTAAGTTGGATGGATTAAAAAAGAGTGCTTTTACAGAGGAGGAAATGTCATTTAGGAGCAATTTTAATTGCAATAAAAATTTTAATTTTTGATAGTCAAAATTTTAAATGACATGATATAAGGAAAATTATTTGAAAAAATTCCTACACTAACTATTATACTTTTTTTCTTTCAAAGCAGCTTTGAGCCTCCACTATCCAACTAGTACTTCTTACAATAAATTAATTCATTTGTTTCCGTTAAACCATATATTTACCATTCTACGCTATCTGTGGTCGAACTCTTCATATATATTTTGATATTTTTATTTCATTTGATCATTAAATTGTTTAAAAACGGTCTAACATATTTTAACCATAGATTATGGAAAATTAGCAAGTAATTAATGGATTCAAACAGGGTAGCATAATAGGGGAGAATAATTTTTAGTCATAAATATTTTATCATCATGTAACTATTACATAAAATTAAAACAATTATTAAATTTAGTAATTAAATAGTTAGTATTTACTAAATATTTTTAATATAATTTCTCTTTATTTAGTTTGCAGCTGAATTTGTTAAAAGAAATTTATTCAAAGAACTTTTGAAGAAACTTATAACTGCTGTTAAAGAGAGTAAAGAAGAAAATTTAACCAAGGAATTTGTTCGTTTGCTCACAAAAGAAATTCTTGAAGTTGATTTAGAATTGCTAGTCAAAGTAAAAGCATCCAAAAATGTTGCTGGTAAATAAGTTTTGTATTAAAATTTTTAATTAGTTATCTATAATTCATTTAAAAAAAGATATAGATAAGTATTTTCCTTTAAAATATAAATTTAAGTAGATAGATTGTATTACAATAAATGTAAATGAATTTATACTTCTCAAAATATCAAAATTACTAAGTTTATTAAATTATACTTTTAAACATCATTTACAAAAAAAAAAGTGTTATTTGGTGTATATTTTAAGACAATTTTACTATAAAATTATTGTTCATGATATTGTAATGGAGACGAATACTTTACAGCTTCTTAGTTATATATTAGATAGGAAAAGAAGATTCTAAATAATATAGATTTAAAATAAAAAAAAAATTAAGGTAAGCACACAAAAATCTTAATTGATAGAAAGTTGGTAAGTTTTAAAATTTAACTCTTGCCTACATTTTATTGCTTTTATATATGCATTACAGTATCATTATTAGATTGCTACATTGCTTATTTCAACATTATGCAACAGTCTAAGAGTAATTTATCCACTTTTATTACATTAATTACTAATAAACAATTAAAATGTTTACTCCTGTTGCAGTTTTTATGTCAAGAATAAAACACAAAAGATAATCAAAATGATTAACAATATGTAGTATAAAAAGCATAGTTATATGTGAAAGAAAGTTGTGAAATATTTCAAAAGAAAGAACTTATTACATTTAACTGTTTTAACAAGCATAACAAAAAAGATTTATAAAAGCATTTAGTATGCAATATGTATTTCAAGAAAAGTTAGTCTGAAACATAAAAGCTCTTAATGATTTGGATACATAACCAAATGTATTAGAATGTAAAGAAACAAAAATATGTTTTGATTTCTCTATGTTTCAATAAATGATAATTTGAAGAGACAAGTTAAATACAGCTGCCATTTAATATCATGAACAGAGTCAAAATCAAAAAGCTGATTTAACAAATATTTTTTTGTTTTGAGATTCACCAGAAGAAAAGAATCTTCTATGTTGAAGAATATTATGTATAAATGCTTATTCAAAATTTAGGCTTAAAATTTGGAGAACTTAAATTCTTTTAATTTAAAGTTAAAGGCAGTATAGATATTTATAAGAGTTTTATAAAATTAAAGTAAATTTATATTTTAATTTTTTCAGGAACAACAGCTTTGGTGGCAATTGTTTATAAAAACCATCTAATAGTCGCTAATGTTGGTGACTCTCGGGGAGTTATCTGTGATTCTAAAGGAAATACTATTCCTCTCTCTTTTGATCATAAACCTGATCAGGTAAGAATTTGTTTTATTTTAAATCTAGTATTGATTGTTTAAAATATAATGATCCTTATACCCGGTTTTCTTTTAAAAGAACTGTATTTTGCTGCTGTCCTCCCCTTCCACAAAACTTAGAAGGGAAAAAAATATATGAAAAAATTAAATTTATTAATGATTAATTAAGAGATAATAATAACAATTGCATGCTTTTTCATGCTACATTTCAGCCTTTGATCAAGATCTTAACATTGCTATTTTATTGTTAATTTCTAAAAGGAAAAAAATGACGAAGAAAAAAAAATATTGTAACATATTGATGCATTGAAATAGAATTTGTTTTTTTGTCTTTTAATTGGTATATTTCACTATATTATGTTTAGTAATCAGACTTATTGAAGACTGTTTGTTTTTACCCTAATATCTTAATTAATTTATTTGATGTCTTTCAGTGGCAGTATAAATATATAGAATCAGTATTATTTCATTTTTACAACTTTATATTTCTCGTAGGGTATAATAGTTTGCATATTCTACTATATATATATACATATATATTTTTTTAATTGAATCAAAATAGATTACTTTGCCTCTAACAAAAGTAGCAGATTGTAGATTTAATATCTCTTTTAGCTGGCCAATATCAATTTCTTATAATTACAAAAGAGAAAGTTAGTTAATTAGAAAAATTATTTTTATAAAATTGAAATTTAAATAATTAATACAAATATCATAACTTATTTAAAATCTACAAATTTAATAAAGATTAATTAAGAGAATATATTTAAGTTTGCAGTATTTCCAGTTAAAAAAAAAATATTTATATGAAAAGTGAAAAAAAAAAGAAGATAGTGATACTGATAAAAATTATATGAATATTTTCTATGAGATTTTATGTTATAAGAAATTTAATCTTCTCTAATTTGTGGACTAATAATATATATATTTTTTTTTTTTGTCCTATTGCTGTTGTTTTAAATTTTATTAATTTATTAATGAACAAGAATTACATTGATTATAATAATGGATATGTATATATACTATATAGCTCTCAATAAACAAGTTTTATTAAAAAACTCTTGATTTGTTAGCAGAAGAAAAGAGGAGGGAAAGTTAGTAGCTTTTATTTCTTAGTCCCATAATAGCAATGCATTGAACCCTTGCAGAATAATTTTGTTAAAAAGAAGGGGGAAAAAACAATGCCAAGATCTTGAAAACTGAGTTCAAGAGTTGTTTATCTGAAAATAAAAGACAGGTCAGTTACACAAAAAGAACATTGACTCATCACAAATCATGTAATTATCTATGGTGTAATGCAGTCTAATGCCCTGAAATTGTGGCAGCTAGCCAAAAGTTGCATTATTTTAATCCCCTGTTTGTCTAGCGACGGATAAAATAAAAAGGGATTTTATTATAAAATCTTATTTTCAAAACATTTAATTTAAAACTAAAAATCATTATTCAACTCCAGTTATAAATGTCATTTATATTTTATTTTAAATCAGATATGAACTTTATTTAATGAAAATAAATATAAAATAATTTTTGTAATATGTAAAATATAAATACAAAAATAAAAATCGGATAAAATATTATAAAATCTTATTTTCAAAACATTTATTTTAAATACTAAAATCATTATTCACACTAGTTATATGTCATTTATATTTTATTTTAAATCAGATATGAACTTCATTTAATGAAAAATAAATATAAAATAATTAATTTGTAATATGTAATTTTCACATTTTTTGTTATTGTACAATCATAAAAATTATTAAATTTGTTTTGTGAAATAAAATTGTAATTATACAATTTTATTAAAATAGACAATTATATTATTATACAATTTTAGTTATGTTGTTCCAATTTTGATGTATATTTTAAATGTGTTCTTTGTTTTATATTTTAGTATTTAAATGTTTAGGTATCTTTCATATAATTAATTTATACTGTTTAAATAATCGGAATAAGTAATGGTAAAATCTCATTTTTTTTTTTAAATAATTATAATTTAGTATTACAGAAATTATTGTTGTATTGCAGATGTTGAGAGGCGAAGAAAATTGCATATATGACTAATGATTTTATCCATTTTAATGTTAATTTAAATTTTTTTTTTACAATAACCATTCAGAAATAAAAAAATGCAGTTTGAAAATAAGACAAAAAAAATAATAAATAATTAAATAATGAATTTCTCTTACTCTCAATAGTTTTTTTTTATATATATATGGGAAACTTTTATTCCGTTTTTTGAAAATTTTCCTCTTCTAGAAAACTCCGTAACTATCCAGATGTATAATATAATAAAGAACTGTTGTTCTTTAATATATGATGCTTATATTTAACAAATTACTTTCATTTTTGTTAGGTTTTAAGCTTACAATAATATTTTTAACAGTGTTTGAATTGTTAAGCAGATGATTATGCAACTTTTCCTTCAATTAATAGAGATATAAAACTTTTATATATTGAATAAATGGTTGTTAGACAAGATATATTTTTTCCCTCTAGTTAAAGGAACGGCGTCGCATTAGAGATGCAGGTGGATTTATTGCTTACAATGGTGTATGGCGAGTTGCTGGTATTCTCGCTACTTCCCGAGCTTTAGGTGATTTCCCTCTTAAAGATAGAAATCTAGTCATAGCTCGACCAGACATTCTAACATTTGATTTATCTGACCTCAGCCCCAAGTTCATGATTCTTGCTACTGATGGTCTGTGGGATACATTCAACAATGAAGATGCTGTTGCTTTCATCAAAGATAATGTACAAAATGATCCATACAAAGGGGCACGTAATTTAGTTATGCAAGCTTTTAAGAATGGCTCTATGGATAATGTTACTGTTCTGATTGTTACATTTCCTAACAATGAGCTATCTTGACAGAATAAGTGCCAAAATAATTTAGCCATGAGGAAAAGTTATAAATATAGTTTTTTTTATATTGCTGTTGAATGTTTGAAGATATAAATATTTATTGTATTATTACAACATGACAGAGATTTGTAGTGCAGTTTCTATATACTTATTTACTCCTGAAACTATGCAAAAATATCTTAATATAATTCAAACTAATATGTTTACAGAAAAATTTAACTTTTTAAGTATTTTTAAAATCATTTTTTACACTGCTGCTTATAATACACAGTATTACTTATTGCTACTTAAATTCATCAGTATTTTTTTGCTTTTAATGTATGTATTCTTCAATGAATGTATTCTTTTTTAAAGAGAAATGCTATCGAATGAACCAATATAAAAAAATGAAGTGTAATTAATATGTAATTAAATATAATTGCTTTAAATATCAGTATTCTGCAATTATATATTATTAACAGTATTTTTTTTTATTTATATACATTAAATGTGTAAATATTATAATATCCTTCTATTATTAAAAATATATTAATTTTCTGCAAAAATATTCTATGTGCAATGAAAAAAGAAAGTAAAATTTAAATTATATATATTTGTCATATCAAAATATTCTGAAAATTTCAATATTGAAATTTTAATGTTTTACTGTATTATATTTTAATTTTTTTCCTATAAATATATGTTGAATTTTAGATGAAAATATTTGTAACATTATGTCATCTTTTAGATAATCTATAAACAAAATCAAAAGAAATGTATTTTAAATGTAAAATTTTGTTGCTGAAATAAAAAAATTTTTGTGGCATTTATAAATAATTATATCTCTTTAATTTCTTTTTAATTAATGAATTTGGTTCCAGTAATTTATAGAATTAAAAAAATTTAACATTATAAAATTAAGAGTTTTTTTTTTTCTTCATTGGTACTACATAATGCCTATTGCATTGAATTTTATTTAAACACATATTTAATGTTTAAATGGTAAAAGATCCTCTAAAACCCAAATTATGAGAAATGTGTTAAATCATGTAAATCTTTGATAAGTTTAGCTTATTCAAAGATTTACTAAACTTTAAATCTTTGAAAAATTTATCAAAAATTTATTTATTTACTAATCAGTTTGTTACCATTATTAGTGGATTGTTTATTTTTATTTGTAAAATTTATCTAAAAGACTGGGGTTTTTTTATTTATTAATAATTAGTTTATCAACTGTCCACATTATACTTTAATTTATAAATTTCAATGTTTATATGTCTAAGAGAATGATGTTAAAGGCAAGAAAGAAGTTCTTTGTTGCTTCAGTTATCTCAATTGCTCAAAAAATGTCTCATTGCAATTGTAACATTGTACTTTTGCAACAAAAAGAAATTGATTCATGTATATTACTTGAATCAACTTTATATTAATATTCTTTTCTATAGATTTTCCTATATTATAGATTATTCTATAATTTCCCTGCTTCTTGCATTTCAAAAAATTGCTCATTTTTACGCATGAACTTTTCTTCAAAATATCTCAATAATGAAATCATGCTATATTTTTATGGGATACGAGACAAAATCATTATTTTGGACTTATAATCTTTTCTGCCAAATATACTTTATTCAGTTAGGAACAATAATACCGTATTGATGTATAGGAATATATTTTTTATGGAATTTGAATAACTTAACATTCTTCATTTAAATTAGAATAGATTTTTATATATTGGCCTTAATTTTTTCCCTCCTGTAGAAATTAGTTCAAAATATTTCTAATGAAAAAAGTAATCTATATATAAAAAACACATTTGACTGAGCTGTTGTCATTGGATTTAATATATGTTTAATTGTAAAGATTCCAACTATTTGAAGCTTTCACTAAATGCTTATTTATAATAATATTGAAAATATTTTTCTATGTCCTTCAAATGTTCCTGTTTTAAAAATTCATTAAAAAAAAAAAAAAAATCCTCCCAGGCAAGCAAGAATATTTTTTCTTCTTTAGCATAGTGAAACATGAAGTGTCAAAAAACATTCTATTTATTGTTTTATAGTTGAAAAGTTTGCTTTTAAAAGAAATTATTCTAAAGACTATTAGTCTAATAATTAAGTTTAAATGTGACTTGTGTCTCAAGTTTATTCCTTTCAATTAAAAATATGTATTTTATTGATATTTTAAATTTATTGCATTTTTATAAATTTATAATTAAAAATACAAACATGACAATACGAATTTTATTTTATAGTTTCAAGTTCTTGTTTGCTTATAAATAAGGCGTTTTATTCAAGTGTGTAGTTTGTTGTGATGCCCAATTGTTACTTAATACAAATATATATGTATTTTGTTGTTAGTTGATGCCTACAGTTTTAAGAAAAAAAAAAGTTGTTACCCACCTTTTTTCTTTTTGTTATGTTTTTCTAAATAAAGTAGTTATGTTTGAAAAGTTATTCTTTATTTTAATCTGTTTGGTCATTTAATTCTGAAGTAATAAAAACTTCCCAACAAGTAAAATGTTATTTACCTTGAAAATAAGTATATTAGTAATTATTGAAAATAAATACTTCTTCCTAGAGGAGGTATTCAATATAAAAACAAAGAAGTATGCATCTTAGCTGAATAAATGCTAGTTTGCAACGTAAACTTTTTACACTTACTTTGAATCAATTAAAATATATTCAAGTACCAGACATTTTAATTATAAAGTGATGAACTGATATTTACAATAAAACAATCATTATTTATTGAGTAATGTATAATTTCAATTAATAAAATGTTTCTGAATGTAAAGTAATGGCAATACTTGAAGGCAGATCCATGTAGTTAGAAATTGTTCATAAATGCATTTACTTGTTAGCCAATAATGAAACTATTAAAAAATTTCAGTCATTTTTTTATTCCAAAATGTATGAAAAAGTATAAATAAATTCAATGTCATTTTAAAATTAAAAAAATTCTTAAAATAGTTAAAGACAATAGTTTTTCCAAAAAATAGCAATAATATAATTATAATCCATTTATATAAGCTGAGCAAAAACATCTTGTGCACCATAATATACTTGAAAAACAGTTAAAACTTTAAAAATATGAACACTGCAATGATATAATTTTTGGTAACTGCTTACATTAACAACATACATACAAAAAGTATATACAAATATAATTAAAAAAGTAAACAAAATATCACACAACCTCTTGAATATGTTAAGTATGAACACATGAGCCACAGACATTTCAATAGCACTTGCATTCATAAATATGCATTTCACTTAAAACGCACAAATCATTACATGCCTAGGATCCAAGTTCAGTTATCTAACTATAAAGTGATGATATACATGCTTGTTTGTATAAATTTCCATTATTAAGTGCTCAAGTATTCCAATATCTAAGATGATTTAAACATCTACAATACCAGAGTAGATGGATGCTCTTTTCCCCCTAAAAACTACTTTATTATAATTCAACTTACTAATATTTTTCTTTTTATTAATAAAAATATGGAACACATTTTTAAGTTTCTGGTATTAACACTTATTTTGTACCATCAAGCATAAAAAAAGTACTTCACAAACAGATAAAATAAGTACAGAAAATTACAATAATGTACAAAGATTATGCCAAACATTTTGTATTTTTCACATTAGTACTGTGATATGATTTTAATTGTATAAAATAATAAGTATTAAAAATCATTTCATAGAACCTAAATAATAGCAGGACATATATATATGACATAATATCAATACATAATACCAATAACAGACACACATATAATTATTAAGAAAATTCTTTTGTGGAAGAAATTGAAAATAAATGTAAAAATTTTTCTTTGAAATTATTTTTAACATCTCAAATAAAAATATATAAAATTGAAAAGCATGCTACAACCTATGTATCAATACAATAAATTTAAAAAAAAAAATGATAACAGTGAAAAAAAAGGAACTTCCAAGATGTACAAAAATTTTCATAATATAAATAATACACAGCAAAAGTACATATTAAAAATATAAGTTATAAATTAAATAACTTATTTTTTATACGTTTTATTGCAATATAAGATTAAACATACTACAAAATTGACATTTGGTATTAAGTAATATTATACACACCTAAATTTGAAGTTAAAAAAAAATTCAGAGGGAAATCAATAAAATTTACAGACATGTAAAATATAAATTAATCTAAATTTCACCATACCTATATTCATAGTAATATAAACATTTTTTTTTATAAAACTAAAGTTCACTAATCAGATAAAAACATTTAAGCTTATTTTTTATGTACAAAAACAATCCTACTTTTTATCTCATTCAATAAAGATTATCAATATTTGTGATTTCATGAGATTATCAAAATATTTTTATAACAAACTGTGCATTTATGAACAGCATTACATTATCATTGAAAATTCATTACAACAAAAATTTAAAATTTATTTATTAACATTGATTTAACAATCTTAATTTTCTTTTTATATAAATAGATAAATATTATCAAATAATAAATTTTTGTAACAGTGAAAGTGAGAGATGTTTATTAAAAAATAAAAATCAAATTTACACAAAGATGTTTGTTTTCAATAATATTATGACATATAATACAAACTATATATTAACAATGCTGATATACAATGCAAAAATAATTTAAATAATAGTTATACAATATAGAAAAGAAATAAAGAGATTATCTTTGAATTTATTACTTTGAGATTGTAGATATCTGTAATAATAATGTTCTAGGTAACAAACATATTGAAATCTTAATTACATTAAAAATACTGAAATCTTATTACAAATGTGCATCTAATATCTTTCATTATTCACAGTGATAACTCTCATTTTAACAGCATGCATTGTTGTCTTTCTTTTCTTTCAAACATACAATATTTTTAACTGTCAAAGGACTATTTTTTAATTATTAACAAATAAAATCAGCATTGTTTGGTTTCATTTTTCCAAAATTATTAACAGTGAAATTATTTTTCATTCCTTTAACTAAGATTACAATTTTTTAAATCTAATTTGTATGAATTCGATGAACCTAAATGGTAAGGATGCTATAACATTGATGCTATTCAAATATTTTCCAATATCATACCAATAGGAAAAGAATTTTTCGAAATAGAATATATAGTATTTCAAAACTTTTTGGTTTTTAGTTTAAAATCATAAATTACAGACAAAGAGTTTTCCAAAGGCACTGTTTCATTAATAATAGTTTTCCTTTTTTAGCAATATAATAAAAATAAAGTATTAGCTGCCAAAATCTCCAATCTCAAAAAAAAAAGTTCTAAAATACAAAAATTATTAAAATAACAGCAATGTTTTTATCAATTTTAAGGTAAATTATCATACTGAAAATGAAATAATTTAATTTACATTAAATAAACTTAGGTGAGACAAATCAGTATTTATAATTTTATGATAAAAAGCTAGTCTAGAGGAAACTAAGTTTTAACAATAAAGATTTCGAGTTTAAAGATAATATATGTAAAAATATTTTGAAATAACAAACAGCACTAAAAAGGAACATTAAAAAATTTAATTATTAAAGGAACATTTAAAAATTAAGTATCAATTTAAGATTCAAATTGAAAAACAAACATGCATTTAGCCAATATGAAATACTTTTACAAATCTGAACATCTTGGATGTACTTTATAAATATGAATATTTTAGTACACAATGTAAATTATAATAACAGTCCTGAATATATAAACACCGAAAAAAAAAAATACCAATTTAATAAAAAAATCTAAAAGTTGCATCAATATTTGAATAAAAATAATTAAATTTAGTAATCTCATTACAAAATTATTTTCATTTTTTCAAACAGAATAAGTACCATAAGCAAAAAAAAAAAAAAAAATTTTAAAATTAATAATTTTGTTTTAGAAATATTTCCTTTAAATAAAAAATATAGTTTTAGCTATAGATCATACTACGAATTTACATTATATTTTTTCTTGAACGAGAATCCTACCAAATACTTTTTATATATATTTTTATTTTTCCATTACAATAATAATAAAATATATTGGTGCCCTATATATATAATCCAAGGAAAAAAGCTAAAAAAAATGTACATCTAAAAGATTTTAGTGTGGAGTAAATTTCAAGTTTGTGAAAGTATGAATTTACCAATAATAGATATAAACATCAAATTTCCTACACATAAAATTTTTAAAGTACAAAATGTATCATACAATATAAGTGCATGTAATTGAACACACAAACAAAATAAAATCTTGTATGTTTTTTTTCTTTTTTTCCTGTGCAATAACCTTAACAAATGCCTATAGATATTGAAATATGACAGTTTTTCCCCTAAATTGTAAAATATTATATATCAACTGATATTAAATATTTTTTTTTTTTTATATTTGTGTATTGTAATTTTAGGAAACTGAAATAATACAAGAAATAGTCATAATGAATGAATACTAAATAATTCAGGATACTTTTAGCGGAATATTAAAATATTTTAAGCATTATTATAAATAGGGAATTTATGTTTTCCTTTTAATACATTGATACTTATGTACTAGCACTAAATCCTTTTCTTAGCTATGAGTAAAATTACTTTGTTGTTGGTGTTGAATAGATTTTAAAAAAAAGTTTAAATTTTCTACTTTTTGGAAATTATCTGAAATTGCTTTTAAAAATTAATTTAACTTTTATTTTTCTGCATTTTAAACATATTTTAACAATTAAAAAGTTTCTCATCAATTTCATTTCTGTTGCATATGCATGATTTCCCTACATAATTTGAAATCATATATGTCTATAAAATATTATTACGGAATGAGCATTAGTATTCTAGTATCAATATATTTTAGATATTTAATAGCATGACCCCACAAGGAAATGTCTATTTAGTTTGAGATTAGATGAGAATGCAATTAGTTTAGATGGTATCGATATACAATTTGGTTTTTAAGAGGAAAACAGGGACTCACAAATTTAAAATATATTTCTTGGTAGAGACTGGAGAGCAGATGCTCAGACCATGAGAAACTTCATTACCTTTATTAGGCCTATTCTTGAATATGGTATACAGGTTTATTAAGCTGCCTCTGACAGCAATTTAGACAAACTGAAAAGAGCAGCTCTGCTGCCAAGGGATATAGTACTGTATGAAGCTGACCTTCCAACCCATATGACACTGGAGTAGTTTTCACCTGGCAATAATTTGATAAGCTCATCAATTAAGGTGATCCTGGCACAGAACTTCAATTATGTGAACTGGAACAATGCCTCAAGAAAGAATGCCCACTTAGCCACGCTGAGTAAGGTCGGTTTGTGGAGGATGATGTTAAACATGTCTCTATGGCCTGAAGTATTGTTTTGATCGGGTCTTGTTTTAAGACTGAACTATGCTCCTGCATTAACAAGGCAAACAGCACCCAGACTTTCTTTTGGTAGCTTGCTTGGAAACTATACATGAAATTCCTGATGATGTATTACAGATTTATACTGATGAAGTTAGGGGTAACAATACTATTTTGGATAGCAGTTTCCATCAAGCAGGAAGTTGCATTGATTTGTAAGAGGAATCGAACTATTGCTCAGTTTTTGGGAAGAGCTCATAGTTATTGAGGAGTCTCCCACATTATTGTGTCAAAGAGGGTGTCAATACAGACATTTGGATTCTGCCGATAGCTGACAGTCTATTCAGCACCATGAATAGGTGGAAACATGGTGATGGAGCAACAATGAATATTATTCAGCTTTTGGATTGTTTGAGCACCCATCATAACAATATATTTTTACATGTACATATATGTACAGGAATTATCACAAAATCAAAACTTAAGCAAATTCAAAAAAAATGAACATTTCCATTTAATGTATTGGAAAAAAAAAAAATTAAGCAAAAATTTCAAAATTCTTATTTTAATTCTCTTTAATCTGCTGCATACAAGACTTCAATAAAAAGCACAAATATGCGGTGCAATAAACGAAACTAAACTTTATATAGTAGAAAAGATACAAATATGTCTTGTTTTTCACCCTCTGAACACATTGTTGAACTGAATTGCATTGAAACATTGAATTGCTCAGTAGTCAATGCTGTGAAAATCAAGGTAGATGTTATAAAATTTTCCAGGAATTTACAGAACTTCTATTTCTTTATTCATAGTCCTGCATGCTGAAAATATTGAAATAACACACATACTTTTATCCTTTCAAAGTCTTTCAAGAAATGGGGTAAGAGTGAAAGAATTCAGAAGCTGTGCAACCAGTTGTTAGACATTATACAGGTGTACTAGCTGTTTTAAGTGTTATACTTAGGTGATGGTTCCAGAATTAATTCCTTTAAAAGTGAACACAATTAAAGGCTTGGAGAAACATTTCAAAGCTATGACAATGCGACAATGCTTTGTTACAAAATATTAGCTTGTACAAAAATGTTTTCATATAAAAGTAAAAGGAATATCTCCAAATGTAGCAATCCACTTAAAGACATAAAGCAAGAGAAGCAATACTTATGTACCTTGTGGGAAAAGGTTGTTCAAAGAAGCAAAAATAGTTGCTAAAAAGCAATGGCAGTACAATTTGACTTTTCTGAAAATCACAAAGTCTCTACAGAACATGAACAAAATTTTAAGATATCCATAGTTTATCAGTATTGGTTTATTATCAATGATAAAAAACAAGATTTGAAACAATCAATAACATAAGTAAATTATTCTTGATTATTTTGAACTTTTAAAACTTATGATGGACAGCTTATAATAAATAATTATGGACAGCTAATAATAAATAATTTATAATGATTAAAAAACAGATTAATAAATAACCCATATTTTTGTCAAAACATTTTTAATAACATTATATAAAATTAGTTTTATGTTGTCATTTAAAATCTATGGCATCAAAAGATCTGCAGAATGTAAACATTGCACTTAAATTTAGTCAAAAATTCTGGTCCAGGGGTCATTTCATAATGTGGGGGGCCATGTGCTGAACAGTTCATAAAAATATCAAAGTTAAAAATAGCTTAATTAGCTCTTTTATTAAAACATAAAATCAGCAAGATTATTTTTAATAAGCCTACTAACATAACTCACCATTCTAAAATTTCAAAATTATAAACTTATACTTGTCTAAATAGTATACAATACAAATTAGAAGGTAAAAAAAATGCAAAATTCATGAAAATACAAAATTAAACATAGATATATATTTGAAATATAAAAATAAGCTATATATAAACTATACAATATTAAAAACTTCTCTGAAATAATTCAGGTATTCATAATAAAATTTAAAAATATTTTATTTTTATAAAATCAAAAGAAAATAATTTAATTATGTCATGTTTGTTATAAACAATTAATCTAGCTGCTCTTAATTCCATTTTCATGTAATAATAAATTTTTTTTAAAGATTTTTTTTATAAGAATAAAATTCTTATAAAATCCATCTCTTTCTTTTAAACAACTAAAAAAAAACCTTATAAATTTGGCATATAATCAAGATAGGTATATCAAAAAATGAAACTTTGCGAATGAAAATTGATATTTTAGAAAGTGGCGATCTTAAGTAAGTTTAAAATGAGATGGAGCGGTTTCCTAAAGGACACATTGCTGATTTTTACAAGTATGTATGTAATAATGGTTTTGATGATTTAGTCCACATTTCTATTTGGGACAGCTATAAATATTTATAATACATTTTGCGATATTGCCATCTTTTAATATTTTAGTTTCACTAATTGATATTCTTAAAAACAATAAATATCAGCTCTCCTAAAAAATTTCTTCAGATATACCAATTGTCAGATTATATGCATATATTTAAATTTTCTAAAGAATTATTTAATATTTCTCTCTTCACAGAAATTTTATAAACACATCATTAGGAAGAGTAGAAAATTTGAATGGCAAAAAAAAGACAAAATAGAAGTGGGAATTTCTTGTTGAATCTTGTTTAAGTGGCAAACTAAATACAAAATATACCACAGTTTCTTTAACACTGCAGTTACAAAAATGTAGATTTAATAATAAATTAGATGTAAGCTGCAAATAACATGAAAGTAAATGTTTATACTAAGAATAACTGACATCCAAATGTCCTTTTAAGGCTTCTTTGGCTGCCACAATGAGAGGGATGAAGACTGCCTAATGGTTGAGCAAGTTTTTAAAAAGGTTTCTGTAATAAAAAAAATATATATATATATAAATATATATACCAATTGTGTTACTTCATTTCCTGACCATAATCCACAGTAGAAAATAAACTACAGATGATATAATTTGTTAGCCTTTTTTTCAGAGTTTTTTTGATGGTACAATAATATAAAATAATAAATAGAATTAAAAAAATTACTAAGAGAGAAGCTAAACGTGTTTAAAAACTATAGTAAAATAAATAGTAAAGATAATTATCAGACATACTCTGCATCAACAGCAAAATAAAATTGCTTCCAGCCATGAAGGCAAAGAATCAATTTTTAAATATAAGGGGAAAAAATATCGGAAACCTTATATTCATTGACACATATTGGCGTATCAAGGCTAAGTCATAATTTGCCTTCTTACACAAAAGTATAATCATAAAAAAAATATTTTTGGGTTTAAAAGCCACAGAAGGATATTTTAAAGAGTTAGTCTTCTAATTTAATAAAGTTTAATCTACAAGTTTTTAAACAAAAAATTAAAGAAAATAAAATGTTTGTTATACTATTGTACTTATGCTAGATAAGAGAAAGGACATATTAAGTGATGTTTTTTATTATTTGATGTTTGTCACATTTAGACATACAAATATCTATCCTAATAGAAATTAAAGGACAAATTAAAGAAAAAAATTTGAATGCAGAAGATGAAATTGAACTTATAGTGATAGTATTGTATAATGCAAAAAGCATAAATTAAAAATTGTGGTAGTACAATAACTGACATTTTGCTTGTGATTGGGAGAAAATTATAAAAATTTTTTTTGTCACAAACTAAGTTCTTTTTAAATGCAAAAATAACTACATAACTACTTATAAACTAGATTTACAAAAATTATGTATTAAGAGAGATGGAGTAACTTTTATAAGTATTATTTTTTAATTAATACATATTTATTCCAGTTTTTGAATCACTTTTATTAATTTTCTATAAAGCAATTTTTTTATGCCATTAATAGCACATGTAGTGATGTGTTTCTTAAATTTTTCTTCCTCCTTTAAGAAGAAATAAAGCAGATTGTTAACTTTCTTGAAATAAGATTCTTTGGTTCAAATTTCTAACAAGCATAGATCATTTTTTAATTATCATTTACTTTTAAAAAAAAAATTCTTTTTTGATTTGTTTATTATCTCTACTAAAACAAATAACAACAAAAGATAAAATACAGATAAGTAGATATGCTAACCTTATCAACAATTAATTATAGAAGCGTAAAAATTTAATTTTTACTTCTGCCTAATCAATCCAAAGAGTTTAAGTAATACTAAACATAAAATATTAGTATTGAAATATTTTTGACAGATATTGAACTGATGCTTCAAAGATATAAAAATTTTGTTTAATTTATTATATATTTCTCTATGTTTATGTGTGTGTTCATATGCACAGGGCTCAAGTTATATCCAAATTTCCTAAAATTTTCAGGAATACTCCAAATACAAGGCCTAGATTAACGGAAAAAAAAAAAAAAAAATTCGAAATTCAGGATCAAACCATTTGTTAAAGAAATTACTCTAATGGTTTTACATCCATTTGATGACTTTTCATGGTTGGAGAATTTTTTTATGGCTGACAATATTTTTTATGTTGTTGTATTTAAAATATATTAATAAAACATACTTAACAATCATTTTAAAAAATAAGAACAAATTTGCATTGAGATTTTTATTACCAGTAAAACTGACTCAGCTAAATCACAGTTAAACAGTCAGATTTTGACTTTTCCCCATATCAGTAAGAGTCATAGGTTTCGAGACTTTGATGGTTATAGAATACGTTTAGGAGGAGTGAGGTATAGTATGGGGAGAAAGAAAGTATGTATACTGGAAAACATTTCGTTGACCATCACACTGCTTATTTTATTGTTAAATTTGCAATGCCACTTAAAAGGAAAACTATTTAAACATCCTAGAGCTGAAGAAAGCAAAGATGCTGCCTTGAACAGATGTGAATCTAAATAAAGAGTCAATAAGTTTTTATTTTTTCTGAAGTCTTGCAAAGCAGGGTTATATGTGCTAGTCAAATCTGCACTTAAATGAGCAATTAATATGAATTAAATAATTACAATATAGATTAATACTTTAGACTCATGAGAACAAATTTAAGGAAAAAAGATGCAATTATTTGTTGTAAGATCAAAATTTAAAGCATGCTTTTTAAAAAAAATAATTTAATTTAATAGTAACAAATATGTTATTGCAGTATTTCAAAAAGTTAAATATTTTTAATAACACAAAAATATAAAAGTACCTTCAAGAAGAGCAGATGCAGAATATCTCTTATCTACATCTACTTCCTAGGCACTTATCAAGAAAATCACTGAAATGTGTAAGACAATTTGTCTTTATCCTTAATATCAGGTCTCTACCATTGGTATTTAGCAGTGGAATACAATGCCTGTAAAATAAAAATTAAATTTATTCAATTTCATACTAAAATTTTTTACTTAAATATTAAATAAATTGATTTAGAAAGCAAAAATAATGTAAAAAGTAAATTGCTCTTTTCAGTGAAATAAAATTTTATATATTAACTGAAATAACACTGCCAAAGGATTTTCATTAAGATATGGCGTTCTCCTTCAATCATTTCGATAGCCATTATGCCTAAAGACCAAATATCAACCTTTGGACCATATTGTTTCTTTGTTACTACTTCAGGTGCCATCCAGTATGGTGTTCCCACCATAGTGTTGCGTTTACTTTGCTCAGGAGAAATTTGTGCACAGAAACCAAAATCCAGCTAAAACAAATCAAAATCAATAAGACTGACTGAACTTATTAAATTTGTTTATTCAAGGGTTGGTATACAACATTCTTTAAATTCAATAATTTTTTTTTTTTTGTATTTATTTTATAATTAGATAATAAATTTTCTATGTTTTTGAAGGGGGAAAAAACAATTTGACAATGTAACCTGAAATTTTAAAATACATAATTTAATTTCATTTTTTTCTCCATGTTCACGTAAAAGTGGCAGGAGAGAGATGCAAAACAATAAAAAAAATGATAAAAAAAAGAAGTTGCAGCATCTGCAAAAATGTTTTTAATATTGTAATAGTTGGCATATATCAAAAAATGCAAAATTTGTACTTTTGATTTCCATAAGTAGACTCATAATATTTTTTAAAAATACAAACATTAAAACATATAGATAAAATGCGAGTCAGATTTGAGGGATGTGTGAGGTGTAGACAGGTCAGCAACTTGGTTAGGTTTCCCTGAGTGCTGAGGAGTACATAACTGTGTTTAAGTGGGCGTTGCTCACTTGCTGGTTTGTTTATCTGGTTTTGATAAATCATCATTAATTTTCTCTTTTAGGTCTTTTTCAAAGTGTAAAAAAGAGGTAAAGATTACCTTTTCTTTTTTATGTTTTCTCTTCTTTTGGGTTGTTTCATTTTACTAGTCAACTGAGCCATTCGGCAATATTTGTGTCTGATGTGGACAATTCTCGCTAAATATGGATGACGTCCAAAGCTGTAATAGCATGATTTCAGTAATAACAATTACTTTAAAGCTCAAAATCCCTTAATGAACTGGTGTTGCGGGTTGGGTCAGAAAAGTTTTGAGGAAATTCATATTGTATGCCAACACAGAGATGCCAAACATAAAATTCCGGCGTTCAAATCATTTCTTATCGAAAGGCGGATATAAAAAACACATAAACAGACATGATAATATCACCAACATGAAATTTTCGAGGCAGGGTAAACTCATCTTTTCTACTGCCGAATCCGATTGTGCGCTGCACCAGATCTTAAATCTCAACAAAATTCTGGAAACGCCAATTTCTACGGCAGTAACTTTTGAAAATATTCGGAACGGTTCCTAGTCTTTGATATGTACCTACCACTCTACCATTGTCGGAATTAGCGGCTGAAAATTATGCATAAATGACATGAAGTGGTTGAGTTGCGGCAGCTTTGTTAAATGGAACTCTACTCAAGAATTTCTCCGGTACTCATTACAATCCTGGGCACTTTTTTGCCTGATTCTATTAAGATCTGGTTCACCCACCAAAAAATTCGCCAATTTGTCGATAGAGTCCGACAGTGCTTGCATTGTTATGACTTTACTCATGCAACACGTGTCTGTGATAGGAACATTGCCCTCGGTGTGAGGGTGCATGTAAACATGAAGGATTGTGTCAAGGCCCGGAAAATGCATTCATTGTACTGGACCTCATTCAGCAACATCCAAAACCTGCCCACGTCATATCCATGAACAAAAAATTCTCGAGTTCAAGTGCAGAAATCATTTTTAACTATTGGCGGAGCGACATAATAACCAATCATCTAAAACTAATTACTCCGACGCTGCTAAAACCCAGCGACAGCTCCAAACATAGAAGAAATCGTAAATCAAAAGAGTAGAGTATTGTTCAGAACATTACGATTAAAAATGGAACAACAGACCACTCTTCTGATTGAAATATTCCAAAAAACAATCGAAAATCTTGTGCAATATCTGGTCTCAGTATTCCACCAAACGGACCTCAAAATCCCCTAACCGAAAACGCCAAATGATCAACACTTGTTCCACCACTAATAATCCCATGCAATGGGATGCAGGTGGAAGCAATGATGCTTCAGATTAAGACTGTTTTGCGGTGTTTTTGTTCAGGTGTTCCGGTTGTTTTAGTGTATTTCTTAATATTCCTCTTGTTTTGCCCCCAAGTAAGGGCTTTCTTTTTAGTTTCTTAGGAGATAATACAGCTTCCTGATTTTTTTTTTTTTTAACAATTTTCGGTGATGTCATTCCTCAGTGTCTGGAACTGTCATAATCTGAAAGGAAACTAAGAAAAATCTTGGCTCCATAGCCTTTCTAGCGTCAGAATTTTGGGTTTGCTGGAAACATTCTGAAAGCAGATGATCTTTCATTTCCTAGCCAAAATCTTTTCGCACCCACAACAACAGAACGGAATTGTGGCCTACTAATGGAAGGTATTCCTAGCATGTATCGGATCTGGGTTATTTTGAAATTATCAAGACCCAAACCGGGGATAGCACCGTAAAATTCGGTCACACACCTTTTTATTTACCATTGTTAATATTTTATGCACCGCATGGGTTAGATATCAATCGGGTTCAAAATTTTTCAGTACTCTAAAAACGCCAGCTTTTATTTTTGGGGGTTTCAACTCACACCTTTTGGGGCGGAAAAACATCTACGCGCCAAAAGCGAGAAGAATTTTTGGATTGGTTGAATCAGTCGCATTTTTCTATCCTGAATATGGCATGCCCACTCATCACCATAATTTCACTTCTTCGTTATATAGATCTTACTCTTTGTTCGCGAAGCTCTCTTGCCCAAACGGGGAAATTGTGTGCCTATGTTCTGACTGTACCTTAGTGATCATCTGCAATAGTTATTTCTTGTGGTCAAACTAACAAATGCAACAAAATATCTTAAAACTATATATTGGAATCAAATTCTCAGAGATTCAGACAATTTTCTTCAATCTATTGCTGACCCTACCGTTGAAATAGTCACTATGAAAAATTTCACACACTATAAATATTAATACAAAAACAAAATTTTTGACTAATAACGAATACCCTCCATGGTGGAATATTGCATGTAATAACTTCTGTCAACTGAAAAAAAATAATGTGGAAAAAAGGCTAGGAATAGTGTTTCGGTCCCTGATTGGATTCGCTAAAAAAATACCGAAGTAAATTGAAATACCATATTAAGGGCAAGGGAAAATATTGGGAAAAATGGCAATATTCCGAGAAACCCTAAATTATTTTTAAAATTCTAAATAAACTAACTAGTCACAATAATCCTCATATAAAAAAATAACAACTTAATTTTCACAATAAGAGATATATTAGTAATCCAAAACAGCAAAGCAATCTTTTTTCAAGTTATTTTTCAGCCCAAAATTTCCGTTTCTGAACCTATTCCGTTTGGATTACAGTATAGACAATAAGTTATTAAAATAAAATATTGAACTTTGGGAACTGCGAAAAGCTATCAGAAAATGAAAATACAACGCCCGGCGCAGATAACATTCCAGCTGCATGGTTCAAAAAGCTGGATGAATCGTCCCTTCTAGTTATCTTTTTTAACTTTTCAAGCAACAATTCGAGTTTTTTCTCAATTCGAAAGGCTGGAAACATGCTATCATTATTTCAATCCCTAAGCCCAACAAGGAATGCCAATTGTGCCACGCCATGATCCCTCCCTTTATGTGAAATTTTCCTTCAGAGCTTCCGTTTCCAAAATGAAAGGAAAACCCAGTTCACTTCTATAGTCAATGATTTTTCAGATTGTACAAACAGATTTTTCTCTGATCACTATATCATAGCCACGGATGCCTCAAAAAGTCACGTCTCAACTTCAATCGCCGGCATTTCTGCAATCAAAGCTTTTTCATATCGCATTAACCCACAAACTCCTTGCTTTTCACAGCAGAGGTTTTGGCAAATTTGTGTCGCCATAGATGAACTGGCTATTGCTTGACAAGGACATTTTAATACTTTCTGACAGTTTGTTCGGCTCTTAATTTTAAAAAATCTTAACATTCATTCTACCTATGCTATTCAAAGACTTGCTTCGAAACTTTTTGTTCTGACGAAACCTTTTAATCAAAATATCACATTTTTATGGGTTCCTGGTCATTCGGAAATTTTATGGAATGAAAAAAGCGGATTCTCTCGCAAAGAATACCACGGAACTCTCGCAATTTATTGAATGGATATCCCCGGAAGATGTCATAGCAAACCTGAAAAACAATCCTACCTAATCTCGGAAACAAATTACTTTAGCAGCAAATATTATGATTTGATAGGAAACTTCTCCAGATATTGGAACTATCACAAAAATGGACACAGAATAGAAGACAGGATATACTCATTGCTCGTATCATCAGCAGAATGATCGTTACTCCCTGCCCTGTTAAATAGATTCAATTTAGATTCCAATCCTTTCTGTAACATATGTAATGAAACCAATGACCTTTTACACATTCTTTTTAAGATGCAGAAAATATTCCACCTCCAGATTACATCTATGGCAAAAACTTGAATATCGACGAAAATAATATCACATTCAAAGCTTTTTTTATCTAAAATTCTTGATTGCAAAAAAAATCTGACTTTATTTCTCCAATCTCTTAAACGTTTTGATATTTATTAGCTGCAATTCTCTCGGCACTCAGGGATACTATAAATCCCTGTTTTTGTTCGCGCCACTTTCCTTACTGAGCGGAAAATAGATCTCACATCCTTTTTAGTGACGTATAAAATAGGGAAAACGAACTGTTCCCATATAGTGATTAGGGATTATAGTCCTTGTTGCTTCGCATCCCCATATACTCCTTCTGATTCAAG
>BPLR01005634.1:0-108282 GCA_021605095.1 Caerostris extrusa | reverse complement strand
ATTAAAATTTTGTGAATAAAATCTAATACCTGTTCCAAAAGTTTTGCTAGATAAAATTTTTATTTTACCCATCTGAATAAAATATGTAAAAATTAAAATAGCTTCGTGATTATAATTATAGAAATTTCTGGGGGAAAATTAGCAAATTAAAATGATTTCGAGATTATTATTATGAACATATTTCTGGGAAAAGTTAACAAATTAAAAATGACTTCGAGATTATTTATTATAAAGATATTTATGGGGACATTTACAAATAACTTTGTATATAATTATGAAGTTATTTTGTATATATCTGGGAAAAATTAACAAATTAAAATGACTTCGAGATTATTATTATAAAGATATTTATGGGGGACATTTACAAATAACTTTGTATATAATTATAAAGACATTTATGGGAAAAATTAACAAAATTAAAACACTTCCAGATTTTTTTTATTATAAGAACATTTATGGCGGCATTTACAAATTAAAATAATTTTCTGATTATAATTATAATGTTAAAAATTGAGAAATTTACAAATTAAAATAACTACGTGATTATAATAATAAAGGCATTTCCGGGAAAAATTAACAAATTAAAACGATTTTGAGATGTTTATTACAAAGATATTTATAGAAGACATTTACAAATTAAAATAATTTTCTGATTATAATTATAAATAAAAATTGAGAAATTTACAAATTAAATTACCTACGTGATTTATAATAATAAAAAGATACTTTCTGGAGAAATTTATACATTAAAGTAACTTCCGCAATTATGAAAATATTTCTGGGGGAAAATTAGCAAATTAAAATGATCTCGATTCAGGTAAATCACCAGATGTCGTAACGTACCATTATTTTCTGTAACAAAATTTATATTGTTTGTATATCTACAACAGCAACATATGATGTTTGTTTAATGCAAGACAGAGCTCCAACACTCTGAAGCAATGATGTGTACATGCTATTCACTCAATAAGGAATTTCCGAACCGTTGCTCTGTATTAATCATTGCAGTGATGTTTTGGTCAGGTAGATCATCGAAGATGCTCGACGTATGATGTAAAATCAAAGTAATATTGCTTGTATATCTAATAGAACAACACATGATGTTTTGTTTAGACACAAGACAGAGCTCCGATTGAAAATCATCATTGTCCGTGTGTACCATAAAGGTCCTCGCATAAATCCAGTGGCTAACATCAACAATTTAAAAACGAGGAAGTCAGCAGAGAATTTCAAACAATCCTTTTTGGGAGAAGCCCTCCTTCGAGCGTGATTTTTTTTTTGAAATTTAATATATGTATCTAAAATTGAATATTTCTGACTTTGTTAATAAATACATGTATTTGTAACATAATAAAAATATAATTCAAATATATTTGTAACATAATAAACATAATTCAAATATATTTGTAAATATTATATTTAATTCAAATATGTTACTAAATAAAATTTAATTCAAACGATTTCTTAAATAAAATTTAATACAAAGAGGTTAATAAATAGAGATTTTAATACAAATGAATTAATAAATAAAATTTATTTCAAATGCATTTGTAAATAAAATTCATCCAAAATCGTATTCGTAAACAAAATTTAATTATATTGTATCCGAATCTTGATTAAATTTGTTTATGGTATTCGTAGAAAAATTAACACTTACAAATGAAACCTACATGGCATGACTATCTTACTTCTTTAATATCTTATAAGAATGTCAAACTTGTAAAGACAATTTTATACACGATGTATATTAAATTAAAATTTTTATTACATTAACTTAAAATTTTAATTTGCAAAACTATTAATATTATTTTCTATCTTTCAAATATTAATTTTTAAAATATTTACTTATGTTTAAAAATTTTCGGTTTGTACTTGCAATAGAACATGTAGGTATACTGTGAAAATCACTTGCTACTCACGTATTCACTGTAACTTGACAGGTGGGAGGGGTTGACGGGCTGCAATTTTAGCTAGGCCCAAGCATATCCCACACATGCTCTGTGGACTCAAGTCCGGTGGTATGCTGGCAATCCATACGGGTGATATCCTCCAATTGAAGGCATTCGTCTGGCTACTTTGCACGGTGAGGACCGGGCGTTGTCATCCATAAACAGAAATTCAGCACCCATGGCGCCCCGAAACAAACGTACATGTTGTTCCAGAATGACATCGATAGATGGGCTGTCATCAGTTACACTCTTCTGAACATGCAGGTTAGTTCTGGAACCAAGAATACTTACTTCCCAAACGAGCCATCCTGCACACCGTAACGGTGTCGTTCAATGGTGTTCTCTTGGAGGTAACGGTACCTGGAGCTCTCCAAATGAAAGTCCGGCGAGAATCAAACTGCATACTAAACATCATACAAGACCACTGTTGCGGTGTCCACAATGCATGCTCTCTACTCCAGGTTAATCGCAGGCGACAGTGAGTTGCGGTAAGTGGAACACATCTCACAGGCCTACGAGCATATAGACCAATGTGCCCTAAGCGTCTGTACACAGTCTGCCTTGAAACTGTCGTACCGGTGCTGAAGAGACACGGACAGGTCTGATGCTGTGCTCCGTCTGTTTCTTTTGGCAGTAACTGCTAAATACCGGTCCTCATTCGGCGTTGTAACTCGGGGGCGACCTGTGCTGTAACATCTACTCACATTACCATCATCTTGGAATCGTTGCCAAAGCCTGGAGATGACACTCTGGGCGATTCAAGTTCATCGTATACTTCCAGCTGGGTACGTCCACATTCCAGTCTTCCGATAATTCTACCACGTAAAAATCATCCAACTGCTTCCTTTGTGCCATAACTATGCGGTTATTGCACTGAAAGGCTTTTAAAGCGCTTGTGAATAATTTTTACTTCTTTTGCCACCAGTCCTTATATACCCCTCTCTTACACTCTCGTCATTGTGACGTACTATCCGCGCCATCTGGTGGTTTCCTGTAATTTGCATATTCTTCTTCAAGATGTGTGTGATAATTCTACAGGTGACATTTTTATTTTAGAGTTCAATTTCTGTGTGATTCTAAATTATCCTTAATTTATGGACATAAGTGTATTTGAACTATTGAATAATGTGAGTTAACAATTCTCAAACTGTAAATCTTAAAAGAAGATAGAACATTCCTACAAGAAAAATTAAAACAGTAAAAAAATTCTTTTAAAAATATAGTATTTTCTACTATAAAAATAGGCCTTAATTATCATGAAATTCAAAATCAATAGTAATGACTTCATAGAAGTTATTCGAAGGGAAAAAAAAATGATGCTACATAGAGTTTCAAAAAAATTATTTTGGATTTCTTAAGATCCCATCTTTTAATTCAGGGAATTTGACTTTTAATTAATTAATTTCTTTAGAGTAACAAAAAAATAATGCTTTCTTTTATGAATTGCTATTTAGAAACAAAGATTTTTGATTTTTTTTATAGTTAGTAAAATGTAATGAATAGAATGGATGTGTTTTATGAAATAAAGACAATTGATTAAATATTTTTATTTGTTTATCGAAAACTTTGTTGTTTCATTTATCGGGTTATACTTTATAAAAAGATTAACATCAAAGGATCATCAAACTATCCATAATTGTAAAAAATAATAATAACTTCACTAAGTATTAATTAATTTAAAATTAAATTATAGAAATTAAATCTTGTATTCTTTTTAAAGTAAGACATGACATAGTTTTTAGTAAATCATCACATATTTTTTGGTGGTGACAATCCCAGAAAGTGAATGAAAATATTTATTTTCTTCTATTTAAAAGAAAAAAATAATGATTAGTAATGAATATTTGATTACAAATAAATACTACCAAGTCCAAAAAGTAAGACCAATTTTCAATTTAAATTTTCCGGACTTATGGTATTTCAATTTTTTTTTTTTTTTTTTTTTGGTTTGTTGGCACTGTCCTTGACATCTGTGTGAAATCTGACGTAAAAATATTCATAAGTGGTTGAGTTACACTTGGTTTTGTGAGACGCTAAAAACTGATTCGGGAAATTTTTGAAATGTCTGAATTAATTGAACAAGAACTTGCGTTCAATTTTGTTTGCGGAAACGTATAGAATATTGCAGAAGGCATTCGGTGAGCATTCTTATATCGGAAAGAAATGTTTACAAGGGGATAAACAGTTCTCTGGTCAACCTCAACCGACAAAGCTCACGTCCAGAAAATTAAAGATTTGGTGCTTACAAACCGCCGATTTACAATTGGAGACCTTGCTGCTGATGTTGGAATTTCAAAATTCCATTTTCAGACTGTAGCAAAATAGTAATAAGAGTTTCACTGTTTTTAAAATAAATTAAAATTAATTTTTAAAAAAAAAAAACCCCAAAATAATTTATTAATCTATTCATATTTATATAATACATTTTTTTAAATAAAATTGAAAATTAAATCATTTTATCATCTCTACTCCGTAACATTATGAATTAATAGATAGTTTTTGCATACCGTATTTTGGACGTCCGTTAGGTTTTTCTCCCTAGCACGCATGCTCATAGGAAACATTATTGCAGATACGCATGCGCAATTTCCTATGAGCATGCGCGCTAGGGAGAAAAGCTAACGGACGTTCAAAATACGGTATGCAAAAACTCTCTAATAACGTGCAAGTTTACATGGTATTTTAATTCAACTTCTAATTCAAAATGCTTTAAAGATCTGTGTTTCGTATTATTTTTTTACCCTGTATAATGTTTGTTTTAATAAATTTTCTCATCTATAAATTGTGGACAATATTTTGATCGCTTTAGTTTGGATGATGGAAACAATAAACACAACATTTTTTAATCCTTTTTAATTGCAACAAGTCTTGTCAAGATAAACAAACTCAAGATGCTTCATTTAATATGCCAAGCTATCTAAATGTTGACATGAATTGTGATATAAGAGAATTAAAAAAACCAATACATTGCTTACAAGGAATTGTATTATTGATGAACTAAATAGTCCTACAATTCTCTTAAGATGCATATATAAAAGTAAATTTATTTAAAATTATCGCCTGATTAATGCAAAAGTTATGAAGATGTTGATTATTCAAGTGATCAAATTTCCTCTGCTAAAGCTGATTGTAGCATGGATGTTTGTTCGTGATTCGGACTTCACCATTAAATTGTAGGTCTCAGATCTAATTAATCTGAAGTGTGCACAAAATGACAGTAGAGCAACAATCCAAATCAAATCTACTGAAGAATGCTTATTTTGAATATGAATTTTTCTTCCTAAATTAAATGGTCTGACATAAATAACTCAAAAGTGTAATCTTGATGGATAAGCTCCAACACAATTTAGTTTCTTCAAAAGCCATTTGAAATAGCTCATCATTATGAAGATGGAAAAAAAAAAAATCGCTAAATCTTATTCCTAATGCCAATGGTTGTTATTTTTTTAATAATTTTCATGCCAAGTGTTACCAGTATCACCATTTCATTTAAGCACGGATAATATGATCTTAAATTTTCTATAATCAATAATAACCAAATCAAATTTTTTTTTTAAAAATGTTTTACAAAAAAAAAAAAAAAAAAAAAAAAAAAAAAGATTCTATTTAGCTATGCTCAGGAATTTATAGCTATATTATTATATTGACATATAATTCATATTATATGTCAATATATTATTATTCAAATATATATACTATTATATTATTCAAATTGACAGAGTTTGTATGCGCAAAAAAAAGGAATTTTATTTTCACTCAAATTTTACAGCGATATTGTTTTGACGTGTAATAAGTACATGTATATTAAATTTCCTGGTTTTTGTTTTCTCAAATATTTTTAAATATTCTGTACTATATGCGATTTTTTTTTGCATGTTTAATTATGGTGAAGACAGGGCCTGAATGGCCGAGTGGCTAGCTCTCTGGCGCTCAGTATCACAGGTTTCAGGTTGGAATCCCGGATCCCGATCCCCGAATGCCATGGATGTTGTAGTGGTTCGGAATCCACTTTAAACCGTAGGTCCCGGTCTAACATGATCGTAGAGCGTTGCGGAGGCATTGTAACTCCGCGTCAGTGGCTTATCTTCAACTTACGCGCACCCCCTGGGTAATGCGAAGTAAACAATGTCTGTGCAGCGCTTGCATTAAGGCATCAAAGACAGGTGTCTAAGTGTTTGCCAGCTGCATTAGAACAAAAAAAATTACGGTGAAGACCTATATTATATATATATTAGTCTACGGTGACAGTTAGCAATAGTTGTAACAATGCAATCCTAAATATGCAAAAAAACATTGTTAGAATACATCCACTGTTTTAAGTACTCTCTGTTGCTCTCTGTTGCTCACAATTTGTTCGTGGCCATTTGAGCGAACAGTGATATTTTTGATTGCGATTATATATATTGATTTTTTTTTCTGCAAAAAAGCAAAGAACTTGTGCGATATTGTGACTTTAACATCTCTTCCGAAGGAGAAAGAAGTGTACTGAGTTTGTTTGGATATTTGAAACGGATTAAAGATGATTATGGAGGAAGGCAAACGTTGGCTGGGGAAGGCGAGTTTCACCATTTTGTCAGTCATGTTTCTCATGGACTGGTTGGAGTTGAATGTTTTTGACGTCACTGGTGTGGTCTTGTTGATTGGATTTGTTGGCAAGAAAGTTGAAGGATTCTGGCTATGACTGGAATGATTACGATTGGAATAAGAAAGATCCTTTGGAAGTTGAGTTGCTTGGATATGGATTTATCTTGCTCATCATCTATTTTCATCTTTTCATGATTTTTATTCGTCTGCAACCAATCTATACCCTCTTAATTACTGGGGTTCTTGCAGAAACTATTAAAACCCAGTGGGATGCTATCAAAGCATTTTCCGTCGTTAAGCTTCATGAAAAAAACAATATTCAAGAAATACTTAATAAGATGAACTTTAAACAGCTCCTTGAACAAAACCAAATAGAAATCGAACTGAATTTATAAATTGGATGAAAAAGCATCAAAATATTTTTTATTACTTAAATTTTTAAAAAAGTATTTGGATCTAAAAAAATATCCTGCTAATAGTTGTCAATTACATTTCTCCTGCCATCCAAAGAAGAGTAGGGCCATTAGGCCCTGTAAAAAGAATAATAGTAAACACAATGGTAATTACTCATTATGTGCCAATTTTTCACTCCAAAAAAAATGTCTATAGTGGTCTACATCTAA
Source organism: Caerostris extrusa (assembly GCA_021605095.1). Taxonomy (NCBI): domain Eukaryota; kingdom Metazoa; phylum Arthropoda; class Arachnida; order Araneae; family Araneidae; genus Caerostris; species Caerostris extrusa. The sequence goes on along the minus strand of BPLR01005634.1, from coordinate 101,126 downwards.
TATGGGGATATATAATTTTATATGCGGCCCGTAGAATTATGATGCTTTCCAAAGTAGCCCGCAAGATCATTTAGGTTGACCACTCCTGATCTAGCATTTACACTTCAAATATTTTCCGACTAAAACAAAATTCCGTTATTATTCGCCAATAGCATGCGGCAATATGGTTATGCCATTCGAACATTTTTACATTTCGAACATTTTCTGTAATTGATATTTTCCCACACGAAACAAAGCTTGGTTGATATTCGTCAATGACAGAGATCAATCATTGGTGTTACGTCGAAATCCAGGTTCCCCTGCATAGGGGAGGTCAACAACCAGTCCAAAAAAACATCCTGTCTGTGGGGTGTCTGGCAGGGGGGTGAGCTGACGGGAGAGAGAGAAAGAATGTAAGAAGGGAGTTGAACTTCTGCAACCAAAGAGAAATGTTGTGTGGCAGTCTATCTTCGAGTTTGATGGCTGCATAAACTAAAGGAGTTGAAACTCAGCGACCAAAGAAAAAGGTTGTGTGGCAGTCTATCTTCGAGTTTGATGGCTGCATAAATAAAGGAGTTGAAACTCAGCGACCAAAGAGAAAGGTTGTGTAGCAGTGCATCTTCGAGCTTGATGGCTGCATAAACTAAATGAGTTGAACAACTACGACCAAAGAGAATGGTCGTGTGGCAGTCCATCTTCGAGCTTGATGGCTGCCTAAATAAAAAGGAGATTAATTTATACAGTCCATTCATCTCTTCGCGTCTGTATCGAAGATTACTTGAGTTTATTTTGTGTGTCCGAGCTATCGAACAATTGTTATATGGTTAATATGCATGAACCATTTTCTTAATAAACTTAAAATCCTTCGTCAAAATTCTGGCATTTACATTTAAAAATTTTTTGTTGCAAAATTTATATTTTCAAAAACTTTCCTCATAATAAGAACGTTAAACTAGATGATGATTATAACTAATTGAGTTTTGTTTTCAAAAAAATTAAGGGGAACACTAAAAAAATTAGGCTGATTAGCCTCTTTAATAAAATTTCTTTTAACTGAATTCAAAGTTTTTTTTGCAAGAAAATTATGTAATTTTATTTGTGGGGAAGGGGCAGCCCAATAAAACATTTTTTGTACTTTCTCATACTCAATCATTAATCATGACATTTTCATTAGTACCAACTTAAGGAGTTTACACATACAATGTATTGATATACATTGTAGGCTTTAAAGTTGTAGGCTTCTGGTAAGACTATATGATTTTAGTTCGTTTTCATAATTAAACATTGCACAAAGTCACAGGAATGGCTTTCTTTATTCTATTTTCATTTGGGTCACTCTGATAGTGATGAAGCTTTCCTTGAATACTTCTTTAATTTCGGCTGCAGTTGTACTAATCAGAAGGCCCACAATGACTGCCTCAGATTTAGCCGTCAGAGTGAAGTGATTTATTTTCCTTAGTGTAAGGGAAAATGATAAAGCATGCTCTTCCGTTAAGAGGCGGCCTGATAACCAATTGGCTAGCGCTCTGGCTTTTGGTACCGCAGGCTTCAGGTTCGAATCCTGATTCAGATTCGAATTCAAAGTTAAACTGTAAGTCCCGGTCTAATTAGCCTAAAGTGTCAACAAAATAACCGAAGAGCGACAAACCAAATCTCCACCAAGAAGGGAACAAAACATTTTTAGATAGTTTTCAGAGGTTAATTGCAATCTGGTTATTGAATTGCTCTCCGATAAGTTCAATTATTTCTTTAACATCAACCTCAACTCGTATCATGACCGGAAGCAATCTGACTTGATCAAGAAGGAGCGAAGGGTTCATCCGTTGTCATTAATTCTCCTTCTTGAACCTAACCGAAAGATTATTCGGTATGTAATGGTTTCGCAGGTGACATTTTTTAGGAGTGCTAACCACATACTTCTTCGAAGGGGAAGAAAGACTTTGATGATCTGGGTTGGCAGAAGAGTGAGCTTTGCAGTTTAGTGCAGTTAGAGGCTGCACTGTGCCTTAAAAGCATTTCAAATCCAGAATGTTCTTAAAGGAATCCTCAATCCATATAATATACTCTAATTCCCCTACGTCATCAGTAGATTAGTATTGCTGAAGGTTTTATTTTAGCTGTTTTTAAATATTTCTATTTCTAGATAGATTGCAATTACTACTTCTTGATTAAAACAGTTGTATGAAATACTTTGGATTGCCCCAGGTACTTGTCGACTCATATCGAAAAATAGAGCAGCCTCTAATTTCCGAAATTTTTCGTGTTCTGTTCGGTTCATCAGTTTCTGGTCTATAATCTCTACATTAGCAGCAGATCAGTATTGTTTAAAATTTTATTTTAGCTCTTTTAAAATATTTGATTCCTGTACAGTTAGGGTTTCAGTAATTGTACCATTCTTCTTATAAATCTGCTGTGGCGTGATGTCTATAAATTCATTAGCATAGGGGATATCAACAAATAGGAATCATCCTAAGGAATATTACGAAGTGCAGAAGCCAAAATGGGAAAGTGCTCATAATCACTGACGATAACAGAGCGTTTCCCAGAATCTCCACTTTCACATGTAAATGTTATGAGATTATTAATCTCCGCAAAGTTGGCGATGAATTGCAATGAATTGAGCATAAACAGTTATTCTCAACCAAACATTTTACGAGCTGTTTTTATTCTTAAGCAACTTATATTAATCATACTAATTATAACTCGAAATAAATAATAAAATGTTTTTAAAAAATTATTGTTTACTTCCAAAACTTTATCCACTTAAATTAATTTCATCAGATCTTAACCGCGTGAGTAGTTTCAATGAAGCAATTTGAAAAAGAGCATGACAGTGGCAAGATATTAATAACAGTTTCTCTGGGTTTTTTTAAATTAATTAATTAAAAAAGTTTAAAAACAAAACCCAAACATATTTTATTAGTTTAGTCACATCTTAATGATAAAAACTTTATTTCTGTTTTTTTAATAAAATGAATTGATATCATTTAATTATCTCCACTTCACAATATTATGGTTTAAAAACGTGCAATTAAACGCGACAATTTAAATCAAATTTTCTAATTCAAATTGCTTAAAAAGTTCAATGTTTTTGCATTATTTTTTTACCTACCTAATTGTTTTATTATAATAAAGTTTCTGATCTGTAAATTGTGAACAATATTTTGATAGCTTTCGGTTGGACGATGGAAACCACATGCGGATCATTTTTAATCTTTTATTAATTACAATAAACCTTGTCGAGATAAACTAAGTTCTTTTATTTCATATGCCAAGTTAAACTTATGTTGGCATGAATTGTGATTTAAGAGAATTAAAAATACAATACAATGCTTAAAAGGAATTTTACTACTTGATGGACTACATAGTCCTACAACTCTCTGAAGATGCATATATAAAAGTAAGTTTATTTAGCATTATCGCCTCCTACCTAATGCAATAAGCTATTGAAGATGTTGACTATTCAAGTGATCAGATTTCCTCTGCTGAAGCTGGCGGTGACATGGTTGTTTGTTCGGGTTCGGACTCCACATTTAACTGTAGATCCCGGTCTAATTAGCCTAAAGTGTACTCAAAATGACCATAGAGTGACAAACCAAACCAAATCTGCTGAAGAATACATTCTTTGAATATGAATTTTAATTTCCTAAATTAAATGGCCTGACATAAGTAACTCAAAGTGTAAACTTTATGGTTAAGCTCCAACTTAATTTAGTTTCTTCAAAATACCTGTGAAATAGCTCATCGTTAGGAAGAAGGAAAAAAATCGCTCAAGCTACCATTATTTCTAATGGCAGTGGCTGTCATTTTTTGAATAAATTTCATGCCATGTGTTACCAATATGACCATTTTATTAAGCACGGATAATATGAGCTTATATTCACTATAATCACTTATAACAAAATCAAATTTTTAAATAAATGTTTTGCAAAAACAAAAATTTTTTTACTATGCTCAGTAACTTATAACTTTTACGGTACGATATTATTCGAACTGACAGAGATTGTATCCGCAAAAAACAGAAATTGTATTTTCAATGAAATTTTTACAGCGATAATGTTTTGATGAGTAAGTACATGTATATTAAATTTCAAGGTTCTGTTTTCCCAAATATTTTAAATATTCTGTACTAAATGCGTTTTTTGTTTTTGCATGTTCAATTGTGGTGAAGAGTTATATGATAAATTTATATAGTTTACGGTTGCAGTTAACAATATTGTAACAATGCAATCCGTAACAATGCATTCCTAAATTTGTAAATAATGCAAAAAGAAACATTGTTAGAATACATCGATTGTTTTTAAGTACTCTCTGTTGCTTCTCATAATTTGTTCGTGGCCATTTGAGCGAACAGCGATAATTTGATTGCGATTATATATATTGATTTTTCTGCAAAAAGCGGAGAACTTGTGCGATATTGTGACTTTATCATCTCTTCTGAAGTAGAAAAAGGTGTACTGATTTTTTGGGATATTTGAAACGGATTAAAAAGATGATTATGGAGGAAGGCAAACGTTGGTTGGGGAAGGCGAGCTTCATCATTTTGTCAGTCATGTTTCTCATGGACTGGTTTGAGTTGAACGTTTTCGACGTCACTGGTGTGGTCTTGTTGATCGGATTTGTTGGCAAGAAGCTGAAGGATTCTGGCTATGACTGGACTGACTACGATTTTAATCAGAAAGATCCTTTGGAAGTTGAGTTGCTTGGATACGGATTTATTCTGCTGATTATCTATTTTTATTTTTCATGATTTTTTATTCGTCTGCAACCAATCTATACCCTCTTAGTAACTGGAGTTCTTGCAGAAACTATTAAAACCCAGTGGGATGCTATTAAAGCATTTTTCCGTCGTTAAGCTTCATGAAAAACAATATTCCAAGAAATATTTAATAAGATGAACTTTAAAAGACTCCTTGATCAAAATCAGAAAAAAAATCGAACTGCATTTAAAAATTGGATGAAAAACTATTAATTATTATTTAAATTACTTCAATTTCACCTACCAGCCAGATAAAAAATAATTTATACTGATCTAAAAAAAATATTCTACTACTACCTCTCTATTACATCTCTGCTATGTTACACCTGTCATCAAAAGAGGACTAGGGCTCCTGGCGACACCTCTCTAAAAAAGCGCATCGAGATTTCTACCCCGTGGGTGATGTGGAAACGAAATCATTCACTGTAATATCAAGCTGAATTGATCTGTTTGGTTACTGAGTCCCAATTACTTTTCTTTCCAACAACTATTGCCAAATAGTTTTTAATATTTCTAGGTTACTTTTCTGTTAGTAGATTCTCTTGGCTGTCAGTGCAAAAGTACGAATTAGAAATGTAAGAGTGACGGAAAATAGGATGGAATATCGTAGTAAATCAATTCATTAGAGGGGAAAAAGCATAGTAGAAGTATAAATAGTAAAAAATGGGTATGAAACTGCAAAAATTTTTAACATTCTTGAAAATTTTCGAATTGGTAATCCTTGCGTTTTTAATATCTTGTGAAAAGGATAATGCAATTCTTAACAGGATTGTACACATAGTAATAATTTCTTCGGGACACTAATTCTACAACTATAATTATTTACGTGATATAAAAAATTTTTATAATAGAGCTAAAAAAGGAGAGATGCTTAATACACAGTCCAGTCACATTAATGTGACCTCAAAAGCCAGAATAATATATATATATTATGTATTATATATTATAATTTTTTTATTTAATTTATATATATATTATACGTTGACGTCGAAAGTAGGTGGTGGTCACATTAATGTGATTGGACTGTGAATTATAATTGTTTATAATATGTTTTTTTTTTTTTTTTGCTGGCAGTTACTGCAAAAGTGATTAGTAAAATGGTTTCTATTGATCGACTTTTTAATATTCATTTGGAAAAATACGTGTTACCACATATATTCACCTATTAGTGTCGCCACACATATGTTGACCCAGACAGTATCCTGCATTGGCAATACATTATTTAGCAATAATCACTTTTAGAAATACAATTTGTTCTCAAATCCATAACATACCTAACGTATTCTTAAAACAAATATTTGTCAATGGATAAAACCTTTAACTGTTAGGAAGAAACAAGAAACAAATCAGAAAAATAAACTAAATACTACTACAATTTCAGGGTTAGCCCGCGTTTGGCAAAAACTCTAATATCTTAGATTGCAATAACACACTGAATAAAACATTTTTCTAATATTTAAATGATATATTTTTAGTACTTTATTAACAGCATGCCAGCGATTTATCCCTCTCAATAACTTCAACGATTGATCGCTCGTATAACATTTTTCGTTGAAAAACAGCTATATAATATTTACATTTCAAATATTTTCTGCAAACGAACATTTTCGGACCAAAACAAAATTCGCTTTTTACATTCGATAATGGCATGCGGCAATGATTATGACATTCGAACATTTTTACATTTCGAAAATCTGTAACAACCATTTTCCGCGTGAAATAAAACTTAATCGGCATTCGTAAATGACAATCGAACATTTTTACATTTCGAACATTTTCTGTAACAGACATTTTCCGCACGAAACACAGCTTGGTTGATATTCGTCAATGACAATGATACATCATTGGTATGTGGCTAATATGCATGAACCATTTTTTAATAAACTCTAACCTTCATCAAAATCCTGGCATATACATTTAAATTGTAGGGCCTGAATGGCTAGCGCTCTGGCACCATAGGTTTCGGGTTCGAGTCCCGGCGGTGCAATGGATGTTTGTAGTGGTTCGGAATCCCCTCTTTTTGAACAGTAGGTCCCGGTCTAATATGATCGTAGAGCGTTGCGGGGCATTGTTACTCCGCGTCCAGGGCTTCCGGTTAAAGTGAGAGTAACGTCTGTGCAGGGCTTGCCTTAAGGCATCCATGAACAAGCTGTCTAAGTGTTTGCCAGCTGCATTAGAAAAAAAAAAAAACATTTAAATTGTAATTTATATTTTTTACCAAACTAGAGAATGTAATAATTATAACTAATTCATTTAGGAGATTAATATTCTCTGCTGAGCACCAAACTTTTTTTTTTTTTGTTGCAAGATTATGTAATTTTAATAAGGATGATTTTGTGGCAGTCTAATAATATGTGTATCGATTCAAAAGCATTAATCAATAATTAATATATCGCTATTGTTGTGGGATCTTTCCGTGGGGAGGGAGGGGGGAATACAAAGGAAGCATGATTAAACTAAACTGAAATCCCACAGACTTACCATTACTGCAGAAAACTCATAGTCAGTAAAAATACTGCAAAGCAGTTTTCTAATGTCTGAAACATCTATTTTGTTTCAGACATCTATTTTGTTTTGTCAAATTTTCAATCGTTAATCAAATACTTTTTATTCATCCACTCAAGTTCAAATACATTTTTTTTTGAACTTGTAGTGAGACCACTTGATATTAATACAGTTTTTTCAAATATTAATTCATTAATTAAATTTATTTTTTTTAGATTTAAGTTGCATGTATCTACCAATAGAGGGCGCCAGATGTAAGAGGAAAATTTCAACTTTATTTGTAAAGGACTTTTCTGCAATATACTGAAAAAAGTAGGAATTGACTTAAATAAATAAAAAAAAAAGGGGGTATATATATATTGCTTGTTTTAAATCTAAATCTGTTTATTTTGTATGTGACCTACAAACTTAAGATACGAGGGAGAATCAGTGGCCGTGGTCTGTCTCACAAACTGCATTAATTAAAACACAAGCTTTCGTTTTCAAAAGAGAATTAAGGGATAGTGGCGAGATATCTAAAAAGAACATCTAAATTTCTTCCTTTAGGTCATTAGGAAACAAAATAAATTACATAATTTACTATTTAAAATATAATTAATAATCAGCCTCTCTGGTACACCTTAAGAAACTTTGAATCTGATACATATCTGCTATTCTAGGGGCGAATGATTTGAATCAAAGTGCACGGTATTCGAAAACAACGTTATTTCCTATTCGTAAAAGAATTCCCAAGTCTAAATTTAGTAAAGATCAATAGCGTATATAACTTGCTTATATTATTATATACATATTTTTTTTTAGCTATTGTCAAGGCCGATTATATTTTAAGAAATCAGAAATTTCAGATATTACATATATTTTTCCCCCGACAACTTTGACATAATTAAACTGTTTAATGAAATGGCTATTTCATAAGCACCAATTAAAGGAGCCAAACCAAATAATGTAGGGATTTAGAATATAGTGTATAATCGAACCAGAAGCCTACAAAGTTGTAGACTTTTGGTAAGACTATACGATTCCAGTCCATATTTGCTAATGGAACATAAAACATGTCCTTATGTGGCCATACCACAGAAAACTTCAAAGAGTTCCTTGGTAAAAGTGACAGTATTTGGTGGTTGATTATACATAACTTGTGCATATTTTGAACTATATCTCACAGCAATACAGAATTTGAAAGAATATTTAAGAAAATAAATTAAGACTTTTTTTTTTTCCAGTTGAAAATCTTAAAAATAGTTTGTCAAAAGTTGTAAATGAAAATGATAAAGATTTGTTTTGGATTAAGACAAAATTACACACCTATGATTGTATAAAGATATTAAATAATTCCATGAGAAATCAATACAAAAATCTTACTGTAGTCTTAAGTTCGTAGATGCAGCTATTAAGTATTAAATTTATATAAGTAATAAAACAAAAAAAAATTATAAAGTTTACAGAATTGACAAGTCTACCATATATTTGAATTTGTAATATTTTTTAAGAATCTAAATACTTAGTTTTCATTACATTTCAATAATCATATTGTTTAATTGCAAGTAAAAAAAAATTTTTTTCTTGTTCGTAATTTAAAATTTTGGAAAGAAAAATTTGTTCATATATGGGTAATTGAAAATAAATTGAATATAATGTGAAATATAATCATTTATAATCTTATATTTAAAGAAAATTAAATACATTTTTGCACAAAAACCAAAACAAATACCATTTAAAATTTTTTTTTTACAAAAACATTGGGTAAGAATAGAGAATATAAAAACACGGAGAAAAAGATGAAACAAATATTTTTAATCTTGAAATTTTACAGCACATAGACTTATGTAATAAATTAAAATATAGAGAACAACAAAGAATAGCTTTTCAAAGCTACCCTATGCACAGAGATTTATTCATATTAGTCCCCGTCACCGTACATTAAATATTTAAACACATAAAAGTTCCATAGAAATATTTTTACACATAGAATTCAAAATATACATTTAAATACACTTAGATGAAAACTAAATGTTAAAAATACATCTAATGCACATTTAAACTTACTAGATTACAGTTTTTACATTCAGAAATAACACTTGGTCCTGAATATCTACACACAAAATTTCAACAAAACCACCAAAGCTTTTGGCTTATAAAAGGAATTTTTTTTTGTACTTTTATAATTGCTTTTTTATATTTGGATATGGTAGCCTCCTGTTAAATATATAATTTAGATACATTCATTTCAAAAATTTTAAAAATCAAATTACAATTTGTAGATTCATATAATAATTATCAACACTAAAAAGCTTTTATTTTCCAACGATGAAGAACACTTTTATTTTTAAATATAAATTCAGTGTGTTTAATAATTTAAATGTCAATCTTCTACATTTACTTAAAAAGTTATATGCAACATTTTAGGAAAATAATCAATTATTACTGGATTGTAGAATTCCAACTTTTTAGGTAAAAGAAGTAATTCAAGGAACTCTAAATTTTTAGGTTTAAAACTACACCGATTGTTCTACAATCAGTGTGGATCAAGCACATAAAACCAATACACTTAAAATTTTGGAAATAAAAATAAAGCACAGTGTTTGCAAAATGTTTCATGAAAATTTAACACGCATGCATCACCATACACACCACCAAAAAATCAACACATTTTTGCAATGTAAGTATAGGTTTATATTATTATAAGAAGGAACCATATAATATTTTTAAGTTAAAAAATATATTATAATTTTTAATATAAAGAAGTACTTTAATATGGCCAAATACAAAAATTCAGAATTTGAAAAGTTTTCTAATCAAAATTGCTCTTTAATTTAAAATTTAATGTTTGTTTTAGAATTTTTTTTAATTTATCACTTAATATTACACGCATTTGAAGGGTTTGTTATAAAAAGTAACTAACTCCACTTTTATACATTCTCCTCCAAATTATAAAAATGCTAAATTTTGATAATTCATGAAAATAATCGAATTTAACAAATTCTTTAGAAGCTTGATGGCCAAGTGACTATAACTCTGACTCCTTTGACCTTGTATCACTTTGGTTTGGGTGCCTTGAAAGGAAAAAAACAGCATAACAGTCAGTGAGGAATTTTTTTATTTAGTTTTTTTTTTAATGTAGTACCATCTAAACTTTATTAAAATTTAAAAGTTTATTGCAATTAAAATCCCTCCTAAATGACATTTCCGCCACTAGGACACCACTCTTTGAATCCGTCTGACTTGGCCGCTATACCTCCTTTTTGTAACAAATTCTTCAAGTATCAGACGAAAAGTATAACAGATCTCATGAGTATTATAATGTTAGTTTCATGTCTATAATTAGAATTTTATAAGCTGTAAATTACAAGTATTAATTGTAAACAAATCCAAAATTAGATTTCAAAATCCTGATAAAGATTTATTAGGTTAGCAAGTTGTAATTTAGAAACCCTTTGTATGATTACAAATATTAAAAAAATGTGTAGCTTAACTATGATAACAAAAAACTAAACTAAACTAAACTAAGAATGCAATGGTTAGTTTTTTTAAATAAGCAATAAAATATGACAAGTATCTATGCAAAATAGGAATGTAGGGGGAAATATAAATTATTTCAATCAAAAAATGCGCAAATTAATTGGCCTACAGATGTAACACCGGACGGACCACACCAAGCTCTAAATATAAGGTACACAGAATTTTATTAATCTACCATGCAGTAAAATTTAAGATCACTCACTAACAAAATAAAAATAAATACCTATAGGGTTTAATAAAACATGTTCATTTTTATCATTGGTCATTTCATTTTAGACATTGCCATCCATTTTTTAGATAAAAATATAAATAATTTTATTTTCCTTGTGAATAAATATATTCTTTAAAATTGCATTTAATTTATTTTATTCGTGTATAACAAACATTGATTTTTAAAAAGGATTTACATAAGGATTTTATATAATACTTTTATGCTTCCTTCTAAAATCAATTATGCAAGAAAATTATTTGGCTCACTCCACAATAAATACTGTTGAATGCAAGTAGACATTTTAGAATAACTTACTGAATCATAACGAGAGTTTTGAAATAATTTCCAATTTTAAAAAAATTAGTGAAAGTAAAAAATGCATAATAAATAACTTTTTAATGTTTAAAATAACTTAAAGTAAAAACTTCTTTAAACACATTTTTTATTAATTTTAAAACCACTTTTAATTCAAACAGTAAATCAATTTCAATGAGGTATTTTAAATAAAATGCACAGATTCCCTGAGAATTACAACAAATTTAGCTTCAAGCTCATTAATTCCATAAGTTTTTAAACTATAAAAATGAAAAATTTAAATGAGTGTATTAATGAGTGATCTAATATCATAGATTACAAATGGCTTTTATATTTCTAAACGTCACATGGAATAAATATTTGAATAGGATCACAGTACAAGATATACAGAATATACAACATTCATAGAACAAACATGTATGAATACCTGATTCTAATAAAATTGTGACTAGCTTTTAAGTTTCAAATAAGAGAAAAAAAATACTAAAATGAAGCTCTGAAAATGTTTCACAATGCACTAAAGTTTCTACTTTCTATTCATACAGAAGCTCACACTATACAGATAAATTAATATAAATATATACAAGAAGTTTATGATATTGAAAAATATAAAGACTAAGTGCATATAGAATAAAAAGAAAGACAATTACAATTTAATTATCTACAACATAAATATGCATACATGGGAAAAAAAATGCAGAAACAGTTTACAATATATTCTATTTCTATACATTTCAGAAACTTGCCAAAATCTATATAAAATTTACAAAAACTGCATCGATTTTTGAATGTTAACTTTTAAACATCATATTTATAATGTATGAAATTAATATTCTCATGAAAGCCTTGACTATTAAGATTTAATTAAAATAAAATATATATTGAGAAATTTACAACCGATATTAATTTTTATTCTGCATTTTAATAAGTTATCAAAATTTAATAATACAAGACCTGCCTCAAGAATAATGAAAATTGTAATTTTCATTCAAGTTTTTACAGAAAACTCGCTAAACACAATGAAGAAGTGCCATGTAACAACAACAACACTACTTTTCATGAAGGAGAGGCTTTACATCATTTTCAAGTCATGGACAAAATCTATAGTAAAATAGTTAACTTATTTGTAAACAATAGTTTGAGGAAAGGTAAATTTCATTTCTCAGAATTACAGCAAAGTCTTTTGCTCTTTAGAAAGCTTTAGCCACTGTTCTCTATTTTCTTTAACACCATCTAACAGTGGTTTAAGTTTATCCGAAATTCTTGCAAATGCCTACATGTTAAATAAAATAATTCAATTACTAAAATGATTTAAATTAATATGCTTTAAAAAAATAAATACATGGTGTTAACATAACAGTACAGTGATCTCTCTTTAATCTGGCTCATTCCTGACCATGGCCATACCGAATGAGCGATTTTGCAGGATTATTACGCATCACTATAGTTTTAAGAGAGATATGAAAAGATAAAACATTCTAGAAAAAAATGATATCATTAAAAATCTATTAATTTAATGTGTAACACTGTATTGAAACCAAAACTGACACTAACTATAAACAAAGGGTGAAAATGTGTGTAGTATTGTGACCATCTGGCAGTCAAGGACAACAAACATCTGAATTCATATGAAAAATAAAAAAAGAAAGCTCAATCAGTGTGATATTATGAAAAGGAAGGAGATGTTACTGTACTAAACTTTAAAAAAACAATGTAAGGAGTAATAACTAAGTTTAAAAAATTAATTTGTGATATAGTAAAATCAATGAAATTAATTAATTGGTAAATGTGCCTACATCTATAAATTGGTCATGAACAAAATTCTAAATTTCATTGCACTCAAAACTTTACAATCCTTTGAAAGTTTTCTTAAATACATCGACACTTCAAAATTTCTATTGAAGTTTTTCTGAACTACTTATCAAATATTCTGAAAATTAGAACTGTTTCCTCCTTTGCAAAACGTATTGAGAAATTTGCAGTTTTGCATTTGACATAAAAAGCCATATTACATTTACAAGCATGCTTAACAGTAGTGTCAAGAGGTATACTAAATATGTTTCATTTTAACAACTGCCTGCATAAATCATATTTGTACATATATTTTTATCAGGGAAGTAATCATTTTCGAATAAAACAGGATTTTCGAAATAAATAACATGAAATTTTTTTAAAAGACAATCATTCCTGTAATGGTATTTATTATACATGTGTAAATTTAAATTCTATACATTGAATTAATAAATTAATCTTGCAGTAAGGATATGATCTCAAATCAATTCTTTCAAACAGAATATTATAGCAAGATTTATTATTTGATCTATTTAATGATTTTTTTTTTTATGTTGGTTAAGCAAGTGTATAATTTTTTAAATGGTAAGGAATAAAATTACTTAAATAATACATATTATTACAATGCATTTCATTTTTTTTTTTATCAGAGAAAAAAATAAATAGAAGAAAATCAGCATTAAAAAGTCAAAATTCCTGTGAGCTTAAAAAACAAAAACAGTATCATTACAATTATTATGAGTTAATGTAAAAAAATAATTGCAATAGACAATTTTTGATCTTATGTCAAACAATATTTTTTTATTTTCTACTTGAAACAATATTATGTCATTAGAATAAAACTAATACAAGAAACATTTTAATTCCTAAAAAGATTTTAAATGATTTAGCCGGCATTTACTATATTGAAATAAATACCATAAAATTATGCAATTTCAAAAATAATATGTATGTACAATTTTATTGAAATACTTCTATAATTAAAGTTCTATTATTAATAGTAGGTTTCATGTCTTTCAGTTACATAGTTACTAATGGACTGAATATATACAATACTCATTGGAAACATTAAAATGATTTTTTTTTTTTTCAATTCAAATTTTGAAGAATTAAAGCATTCAATTTGTTTCATATTTTTCCAGATTTGAATTTATAAATTAAAAATCAATTAACATAAAAAATTTATTAATAATACCTCATAAACTGGCACACACATTGAATCAATAAATCCAACTTGCATCGCAGGCAATTTATCTTTTTTATCTCGATTCATCATATCCTGTAAAAATATCATTGAAAATAAACAAAACTTGAATTATTCTCATTTCTCATATTAATAATATCTTTTAGAAAAAGTACAATTTTACTAAATTAAATATTTAGATATTTCATAGTGAAAATGCAATTTTATAAAATAAATTGACAAAAAAAAATTTACAATATTTTATTTATTATTGTAAAAAATACACAGATTTATTAATCTAAAGATACATACTATGGGTTCTAATTTCAACTGCTTTTCAACATCACCTTGCTCAAAAAATTCATTTGCAACTAATTCAGCAACCTACAAGAAAAAAATAAAATTATAAATCTTATTCAGTCTCGGTAAAAAAATGAGACACCTTTAAGAAGAATGCATGTTTTTTAAAATAAAACCAATTTTACAATAATCTATGAAATAAATAGTTTAAAAATATTATAAAAAGTTAATTATTTATAAAATATTTTTTAAAAAGTAATACCTTTATAAAAAGTTAATAAAGTTAAATCCTAAAATTATAAAACTTGGTCAACTGAAATTCAATGAAAAACACATTTATATTTGTTTTTTCTAATATCACACAATCATTCACAGATTTAAAGAGTTAAAAATCTTTATCTGTAATAGTTAAATGTGTAATCAGATTAATATATATATTATTAATCTGTAAGCATAATCTTACAACTTACTCATAGTTGTCATTGTGATCCCTGATTTATAAAATAACTGATGCCAATACAGATTACCCCAAATTTTGGCCCAATAATGCAGCAAGCTATACATAATGTACTTTTAATGAAGTATAATTACATGGATATTTTAAACCAGTTTCTGCAGGCTGAAGACATTAATCTGATAAAACATTTATGAAAGTACATAAAATGGAATTTGCATCCACATTTCAATAGCATTTAAATAGTTTTCTTCAAATATAAATCTAGAAGAATGGAGGTGAGTATTTAACATGTATCAAATAGATAATTTTATCATAAAAAGACCAAGGGCATATCAAATTGTAAAATTATGTTAACTAATAGCTAATGATTAATATTTAAAAATGTTTTAAATTTTACTTTGAAATTCAAAATGAATGTCTTTAAATGATGTTTCAAACTTTTGGATGACATACTTTCTATCAATAAGCTTCAGTTTAAATCAATTAGAAGGTAAAAGATATTTCAAAAAATATACGAAAGGAATTGTGAAAATGGAATGTTTACAAAATATCATAGGAAATGTATCAAAAATACAAAACTATGCCTCAAATATTAAACAAATATAGATAACATTTTTTAAAAAGAATTTACTATCAAAAAAATTTTTTGCAACATTTTACCTACAAACTAAACCAAATATTCATGTGATGGATGAAATCTAAAAAGTATCAATTTGAAAGTAAACAATAAGAGAAAGGTTCAAAATACAATTTTAGAAATGCTAAACATTATTCAAAAAATTTAAAAGGATATTAAATGGATGTTTATTTTTTACCAAACAATAACGAACATGTATAATATAGAAATTCATTTTAATGTACTAACAAATGCTGTGTGCAACTGTTCAGCTTTTTAATAAACAATTTCTTTGACGTTTCCCTAATTATTACGATTACATTTAAAAACCCGGTGCAATAGAGTGTTCTGAAATTAGTTCCAATTATTTTTTTCTTAGTTGAATACTACAAATGTAAAATATTCCTCCTTTGCTAGCAAAGTACCACCCAAAAGACATTAAAAAGCAAACCATAGACATAAATCTCATGTACAGCAACAGCATTTGGCCAAACATTCTAACATTGTAATTAAATACTTCAGGAATATTTTTAGAATTTATCTCAATTTCTTAAAAACTAAAATAGATATAATGAATGACACCAGAGTGTATTTTGAACTTGAAATTTATAGACTTGACACATTTTAGCTTTAAAACTCTTAAAATTATTTCTGTATAATAAAGCATTTAAAATTTTTTAGTTGTAAATTTGAAATTTAATAAATAAAACTTACTGTTTCTAAACAATTAAAATTTTGATTTGTTTAAATTTATTTCTATTATTTTATTTAATGAATTTCAATTTATCTTCTTTCCTTTTTTTTTTTTTTATCAGTTTGTGCATCAAGAAAATATTTTCATTAAAATCTTTATGATATAGAAAGTTTTAACCTTTAGTGCTAAATTTAAGTAAAACAGAATATTTTTTTTAGTTTAGTTGAAGTAATATCAATTTAATATTAAGTTACAAAACTCTTTATAACACTAAACTACTAACCACTATTAACCAGCAATGAGCTAACAGTAACTTATATAAAAAAATTGAAACAAGAACAGAATAACATGTACAAGAAAACAATGTTTCAGTATAATTTACCCTTTTTTGAACTTCCCATGGTTTGGTAATAGCAGCAATATCACAAGCAGTCATTAGCATTGCCCTAAACGAGAGAAACAATAGATTCAAGACATTAATATTAGCATAATTAATTAACATATTAATATAAGTAACAGTGATTTAAAATTTAATTTAATTAAGCAAGAAATGAATATTCTATACGTTTATTTGTATTTTCTCCATTCAGATAATTTTTACAGTTTATTTAAAATTACTTATTTTGTCATTAGAAATGGTAAAAAATATAATGACAGCAATTAAATACCTTAATAGTTCTCTTGTTATCTTCTCTTTCCAGTTATAATTGCCTTTTTTAACCATTTGAGTGAAAGTAAATTGTCGCCTGGAAGATTAAAATACAAGAAATTTTAAAAAATCTTTTTTTTTTCTCACAATTATATATAGAAATTTATTTGAATTATAATGTAAAAACCATTTTCATAACACAGGAAAAAGATGAGTACTTTAATATAATATAAGTAACAGTAATTGAATTTCAATAGCAAGAAATGTGAACTTTTTTAAATTTATTTATAATATTGTTTTATACTTTTTTTTAATACACCATTAAAATAAGTATTCTTAAAATGTATCAATTTATTTTTAATTTTAAATAAAAATTTAAATATTTAATTAAAAAATAATTTTTAATATATTTACAACAAAAAGCAAATTAGAAATACATTTTAAAATTTCATATAAAGAAATTATACAATACATTATTGATGTAGATAATAAATTTAATATGATTTTAGTACAATATTTATATGTTAATCAATTTTTACTTATCTAAATAACTTTCTTACTTATGATATACAGCTAAATCTGTAGCTAAAATGGCATCTTCTAATACTTGGACAACATTCAAATATTCTTCAGGAGATAAGTGACCAAGAATTTGGTTTCCTGTAATTATTCTCTAATTTATTGATGAATATATACAGTTAAATATTAAAGGCAAAAACAGAAAACACAGAAACAGAAAAAAACATAATTGCTAATCAAAATGCAAAAAGGAGGTTTTTTTTTTATTTCTAGAATTTTAATAATATAAGATGTCTATGAAAAACTTGCAGAGGTGAAGCAAAATTTTTTCTAGAAAATGAAAACTTATTTCATTTTATTATTATTTTAGTTTAATATTTTAAAATCAACAAAAATTTTTGGATTACCTCACTGTTTAAAATCATGATGCACTGATCAAAATGATGGTGCTCCATAGTAGAAGTAGAATATAATTGTGCCAAAGGAGAACTAGATCTGTTCATGAGAAAAGGTATATCAATCATTGAAACAAAATATTTATCATTCATTTAAATGCATTTTCAAGAACAAATTTCAGTGTAAAATAATTAAACAAGAAATGATTTCAAATAATACTTTTGCTGAAAGGAATTATTTGTTCCTCTGTGATCTAAATCATGACACAGGCAGGCAATGAGAAGAGAAAGAGTTTCTAGCTCTCCAAGCACTTGGCATAGCTTTGATACCTAAAAGTAATCAAAATATGCTTCTTAATTGCTCATTACAAAAAAAAAAAAAAATTTTTTAAATACAACATGTTAACAAGTACATAACATTTTTCATACAAAGATTTTTATCTCAACAAATGATGTATGATAACGGGGAAAAAAAAAGATATGAATTCTGATCATTCCTTAGAGACATTTAAAACTCCTATAGTTTTATTTTCCTAAATCATTCCTATAACATAACTTTTAAAATAGAATAAATAGTGAATTAAAAAAAAATTCTTTATCATAGAGAATTAAGATTAAGTGATAGAAATTTATTATGTAAGAATTTTTCTCAATCAATTGTAAAAGACAAATTAACAAAGACGCATTAAATGTCTTTATCTGTATAAAAAAATTCTGGCATCAATTTTTAACTAATGTAATCACTGAACACATCCATTTTCAAACTGAGGGAAAAATTTTTCTTTAACTTTTATTCTCTGATGCTGAGAACTTCAGGATTTTCACATCCACCTTTGATTTTACTTCATGAAACAATGCACTGCATAACAAACTTATTTTTCTTATTCCAGTTTTATTATATAATATTAAATTTAATTCAACTTTCATCAATTTGAATTTTAAAAGTTTTCACTCAATAGCTGTTATTATTTTGTAACTTTAAAAATAAAGCAATCAAACGAGAAAAGTTTAGGTGAATTGGAAATCATTGTAAAATATTTAAAAGAAATTATTTACCGTCAGAATAGCAAACATCATTTGGCCAACATTGAAAGCATGTCTCCAATTATGATATGTCACTGGCCTGTAATTTTTTCTCACACTAAGTAACCATCGACACAGAACCTGTTTTTACAAACAAAAAAAAAACAATCTTTATTTTTCAATGAAAGAAAATATTCTACAAAAAAATTTTAGTTATGTATAAAAACATTAATGTTCTACAGAAGGTTATAAAAAATTATTCAGATTATTAATTATTTATTTAGAACAAAAACAAAATTTAAGGATTTCAGAATTTTATCAAAAATGATACAGATAATTCTTAAAAATTGTTATTGAATACAATGGAAAAGTTAATTCCAGCAAAAACTATTTACAAAATAAAAACAAATGCTGTTAAAATAAATTAATAAGAAATGAAGTAATCTTCAAACAATTTGCCATGATTACATTCATTAGTGGAAAATAAATTTTTAAAATAAAAAGTGTTTTTCAAAAACATTTGTAATGCAGTAGCAAAAAGTTACTGCTAGCTTAAAAGGATGCTCACATATAGTTCAGCAGAAAAGATTTAAATTAGCTAATATAGATATATATATAATCTTAATATACTACAACATTTTATCTTCAGAAGTAAGTTGGGTTGGTTTTTTTTTTAGGTTTTGTTACGCCAAGAATTTTTGCAGCCTCCCTCCCTTACTTAGCAATGCACTTTTAAGATTACATGGAAAGTTGCCTTTTGTAAGAACTTTTATCCATATCATAAATAAATTGTGAATATGAATATACTAAAATTTTCAGTTTGCATTATGAAATCATCAATAGCATTCAATGCATCACTAATTTAGCTATTGAAAAATATAATGCTTCAACTTATTAGATATAATTTTGTTTGATAAAATTATATATTTCAGCTGGTTCTACATTGCCTTCTTCATTAGTCATTAGGCTAATAAAGTATTAAACAATAATTTTACTTTCGGTAATTATCTGAGTTAAAACATTGATGGTTAAAAAAATATGATTTGAGCAGGTTGGTTATGGTCATTTATATAAAATTTGATATTTATTGCCCATTTTTATAATTGTATTGCCCATATTTATCACATGCATTAAACACATATTTTTTAATGAAGAAATACATTTGCAACTTTTAAAAGGTGATATATTTAATTAGGCTGATTGAAACATCATAATTGATTTACATTTAATGTTTTTATGATAGCTTAGTTAAGAAATAACATATATGCATTATTTATTAATCAAATCCCCCTGGTGTGAGAATTTTTAAGCATAACCTTTGATAAGGCATCAACCAAATGTTTCAACCACTGTCCTTAGAATTGCTTGCGACTATTGAAACACTTTCTCCCATTAAGAATAAATTTTTTCCTATTAAAAATCATTTCTGAATCTTTTTATTACACATTTAAATTAGATATATTAAAATTTATAATTTCCATAAATAAATTAATTTATAATAACATGTTAGAAGTTGAACATAACTACTGTACTTTCATTTATCAAAATAATAAATAAAATGTTATTAATCAAATTGTAATCTTAAATTTGAGAATATATATAATTAAATACAGAAATTATACTAAATTATGATATAGCATAGAAGTTAGAGAACCACAAAAGAATTTTTGAAGTTCAAATAAACAATTTTTTTTATTACAAAATATTATTTTAAGAGGAAAATTTAATTTTATAATATTAATGCAATTCCTTTTTTTTTTTTTTTTTTTTTTCATATTTTATATATTCAATATTAGTTAATCTTTTTTAAACTTGATTAAATGATTTATATTACTTATTAAGTATTACATATTAATTTAATATTAAAATGTCTTAAAGTTATATTATAAATTATACTAATATACCGACATTAAATTTATAATTAATAACATGTACAAATTATTTCGTAACATACAAAATTAAAAAAAATATGATTAATTAAAATCTTGTTATTTTAAAGAAATGTAAGGCAGGAAATATGTTTTAATTTTCCCTAGGTTTTTTTTTTTTTTAAAGAGGTTTTTTTAAATATTTTTAATGACATTTTCCACTTAATGCGCATATTTAAAATATATGCAAATTTTATTTCTATAGTTCATTGAATATAACTATGCTTTTCCCTCATTTTTTAAAACAACTATTTACATATTTTTAATGATATGCTTTTCATCATAGATTTACATATCTACAAAAGACATTTAAACTTTTATTTCTATAATTCGTAGAAAAACTGCTCACTGCATACAAAATTTCATAAAGAAAATTCAAAATAACTAATATTCTTCTTTGATGCAGTTCAAGTTCTTTTAAGAAAAAAATAATGAAACTATATTATAAAATTAAAAAGATATACATAATAGAAGTGTTACTTACATCATATTCTATGCCAAATCTTTGAATAAGATCCAAATCCATGAACATTCTGAGGCAAGCTTTTAACATCTCTTTATCTTTCAAACTAAAATCATCAAATTTCAAATCATGCAACTTGTACACTTGTGTTGCAGGAATATGATTTTCCTAAAAAAAGAAAAATTTAGTAACATTTGTAGAAAAGTTCAGAAAGAAAATCCCAATAAATGATTACCTAATTTTTTTTTTTTTTTTTTTTTTTTTATAAGAATCTTTCTACTAATACAGGCTTTAACTCTCCCTTATTTTAACACAGAGTTTTGGATATTTTACATAAAGTGATCAGGTCAGATAACTAAAATGATTAGATAAATATACCCAATACATTTTTAATAGCTAATAAAATGCAAATTTCAAAATGAAATATGCAGGAGTCTCTTCAAGACATTATAAGCAAATATCAATTATTTATGAATCTGCTTAAAAGTTTTAAATACTCCCTTGGGAGTTTATTTTATTCCATTGCTTAAAAACGTTAAATTCATATCTATATAAAATACTATATATATACACAATGTATATATTGTTTAGAATACATGTTAAAATCTTCATGGTTATAATTAATTTAAAACAAACTATTCATGGGAAAATATAATTTCATCATTTTCAATTCAAATATTTCATAACCTACTCTCAATAGATCCTGAACTTCTTCTATAGGAGCCGTTGCATGATATGACAAGACTTCAAGAGTTACTTTAGTTTTAGCAATGGCTTTCATAGCTCTCTCATACATTTGAGTATTTTGAATACCCAAGCCACAAAATATTGCAAAGGCCTAAACAAAAGAGAATAATTATTAGTCAATCCTACAATGAATAATTGTTATAAATCAAAATATTATAATAAATAAGCAGTGTGTTAAAAACTCCACATGATTATAAAAAATTTCAAAAAAGAAAAGCAAAATACATTAAAGACTATGCTAAATTATAACACATAATTAACATTGACTGAAGAATGATGCAAGATAATGTTACATTCATATTTGTATGCATAGAAACAGTTATCTATTTTTATGATGATACTGATTTTCATAGTCAATAAATTTGAAAAAAAAAAAAAATTGCTTGCACAATTACCAAACCTATATTAAATCATTTAATAGAAATATGGTATAATGGTTTTTATATTAAAAATTATTCCTTAAAGGCTTAAAAAGGATAAAGCAAATTAGAAAAAGAAATTTTATAGATACTAAATTAAATTTTTATTTACCTCAAAAATATGTTCATCATTTTTAGTGAAAGGAGTTCCACTCAATTTATTGATTAACTGACTGACACCAACTATGTTTTGAGATGCATTTCTAATGGGCATGCATAGAATAGAACGATGGCAAAAACTGCTATCGTCATCTACCTGAAATAAAATGAATTGTTAGAGTTCTTAGTTGTAAATGCCTTTTGAAAATGTCATTTATAAAATATTAATAATCATAATTATTTGCATATTTTGTTCCATCAATTTTCAAGCATTGAAATGCCAAATAAATCAATAAATTATAAAACAAAATAAATTGATCAAAAGAATTTTTTTTTAATACTTGAAAAATATAATTTAAAATTGAATGCTAATTATTTAAAAACATTTTGTTAAAACAATTTTTCTGTTACCTAATCTCAGATATAACTAAAGAGTTAAAAATAAAATAAATCTGCTAAATATTATAATAGAAAATAGTAAATACATGAAGTTAAAAAAAAATTCTCATCTTAAGAAATCAACTAACAAGCCTATCTATCTGGCTATCTAAAATGCAAATTCAAATATTATATAATCCAGTTAACTAAATATTCATTAGTATTATGAAAAAAATGAAATTTAAACTTACTGATGGATCAAATCTATCATCTTGCAGAACATCTGGGATATTTAAAGTCTATATAAAATAATACAGATAAATCATACTTGTGTTTTTATATCCGAATGTACAGAAAATAAAAGATATTCATCAAAATATTAATTAAAAAATACTAATATTAGCAACAAATATTGGTAAAATAATGATAACAATAAGGATAAACAATACATATCTTTTCTTCACTTAAAAATTAATTCAAAATGAGAATTTGTTAACAACTCTGTGAAATAATAAATACTTAAATATTTTATTAAAAAATTTATATTTGAGAATTCTATCAACTTTTATTGATATTTGTGTAGTGATTTCAAACATTATAAATTTTATTTTTAGTAAAAAAAAAAAAAAAAAGTTATTCATCAAAAATTAGTTTCTACACTTAAAATTCGAAGATATATTTTTTAAAGCAAAATTAAAAATTATAAATAGAATGAATTAAATGATATTACTTCTCCTGTAGTTGCAACAAAGCCAGTTATTCCTACATTTATTGGAAAACGGCCTTCAAAGGGACTGCTGTAATAAAAAGCATTGGATTACATGAAATATATTTAAAAATGATGTAAAGTAAAACATTTCAAATAAATGCAAAGAAAATATGTAAATAAATAAAATTAAAAAATATTTTACCTTGAATCTATATTTTCAGCTTTCATATCATTTACATCTAGATCAAAGGCTCTCGAGAATGTCTGTAATATATTAAACAAGTGATTACATAGATTCTTTAGAAAGCAATTCGTATTTGTAAAAAATAATTTATACTAAAATTTGACACATTCAGTACTGAAATTTTAAAACCAACTGTTTACATATTCTATTTTATATATCTTCCATAAAAAATGGAAAGTATTTAAATAATGAATGCTTTTTAAATTTAAAAAAGGATTTAAATAATAAAAACATTTAATTCGAACAATTGAAGCTATTTTTTTGAATAGAAGACTTGGTAACAGTTAAAAGTTTGAATATATTATTAACAAATATACAAGTAAAAATATATTGAAAGACAAGGATCTAAACCTTTTCCACAAAACAAATATTATAGTTATTTGTTACACTATAATAAGTCATAATTTAACAGCATTTATACATTAGGCAAATGACATCTCGTCGCACAAAGAAAAGTATAAAATAGAATTCATTAAATATTAATTACCTTTGTATTTTCCCCCAATAGCAGAATTTGGCATCTTTCAATTTGAAGTAATGATTGTGTATGAGTCATTATCCTGTGAACAATTTGACCAATTGTACTCTGCTCCTCAAAGACCATACGAGCAAGATCCAACAGCACCTATCAAAATGCAGAGAAATATTTGCATTTTATATTTCCATAAATAAAACATGATAAAATCATACAATATTAATCACAAATGCAGCAATAAATTCAAAACAATATTTTGCTTAAAACACCAATGTCATTTAAAGTTTTAAACGTAAACAATTGAAAGAAATGAATCAATATGATCACAAAAATTTCAAGAACTGGTTTAAATATTCACGAATTAATTTTTTTATGTAAAAAGTTGTGCTTTAGCATATTTTCTTATTGTTATTTCAATTATTAAAAAGTTAAATATAGAATACATGTATGCAGGCACAAAATTAACAAGAGCCTTTCTCATATTACTAAATAAAATTCAAACTTTATAAAAAAGATATCTAAATATTAAAATACAAAATACTTTGGTAAATCTAAATATTTATTTCAGTCAACAACACACACTTTTTACCAATTACAAAGCTTTATATAAGGTAAAAGTTACAATTTTGTTTTTCTTGTACACAGACACAGAAAAATTACAGATTAAAATATACATACAGAAATTGATTAGAAGCATTAAAATAATTTAATCTCATTTTATGTTATTATTAAGCATTAGTTATAGGAACAGAATACTTTCACAACAATAGATACATGTTCGTAGAACCTTATAATGCATTTATACCAATTTTAGTAAATAT
The DNA here is from genome assembly GCA_021605095.1 of Caerostris extrusa. NCBI lineage: Eukaryota > Metazoa > Arthropoda > Arachnida > Araneae > Araneidae > Caerostris > Caerostris extrusa. The sequence continues at coordinate 75,928 of BPLR01005634.1, read as the reverse complement.
ATTTTACGTTGAATATACATGTCTTATTTAAAAAAAATAATGAGGCATTCAAATTTATTTTATTCCTAATGTATTCATTTTCAATAATTGTTTATAGTTGGTTCATTTCAATTGTTTGTTCATTTTTCAATACATTTTAATGTAATTAATTAAAATTAAACTTACTCACTTGATTTCTCTTATTTTCTAACTCAGACCTCTCATACAACTCAGCATTACGAAGACCAATACCACAAAATTGTAAATAACGAGAAAACACCTAAAATGAATGAATGAGAAAGAATTAAAATTAATTAAAAACATGTCAAAATAATTATATCTGCTACTAAACCTACTTTAACATAGTTGAAAATAAACGCTGTTGATATAATTAAAAGCAAAAATACGCTCCGACACTTTGAGAATTTTAAAAGAAAAGTTTTCTCTAACAAACTCTTTCATAAAAGCACCTATGATAAACTGATAATAAAAATAACAACAACAATAATAATAATAATAATAAATGTTAAAATTACGCAGAAGTTAAATACTTCAGCTCCTTTAAAAGGTAAATCAATGTACAGTAAAGTTACACAGCAAAATCTAATTATTAATATAAAAATAATAATATAGAAACGATTTTTTAAAAGTATTTAAAAAAGTATATTAAAACAAAATAAAAATAATTAGATTTTCTTTTAATAATAACCGAAATGAAAAAAAAAAATTTAAAGCAAAATACAATTGCTAAAATTATATACATTTTTTAAAATATTATTTTGAAATTATTTTTATTTCCCAATTTAGATTTAAAATATAAATGATAAGTAATCTCATTTTCGATATTATAACATTATCTTAAGCAAATCTTTACATAATAGATGGCAGCACAAGCAATTTTTGACAACCTCCGTTGTGGTAAAATTCTGTTTCATGATTTATGAATATTTTACCATTACTTATTTTCTTATTTCAAAACAGAAATATTTCTCCTAATTTTAATAAACGTCTTATATTAGGGAATGAGCAATTTATAAATTGGAAAAAGGAAATTAAACTTTTAAATTATTACACAGAATATTCTAAAATAACCCTATAAAATTATAAAACATGAAAAACTTGCATAATAGATCTGCAAAACTGTAATAGAAGAAATGTTTGATTAATAAACTTCGATCTTGATCTTTTAGCGCCATTTCTGTGGAATGTGCAAGAATTTCTATTTAGGCTCCTTAATTAACTACATTTGGGAAAATAATAAAACAAATTCATTACAATATACATTTAATAAGATTTATTTTAATTGCACTTTTCTGGCTTTCATTTCAACAAATTCATTAATTACATCATAATAATTATAATCTGAAATAATTTTTTATTAATTTCAACTTCCTAAAACATCCCTCGCACAAAGCAGCAGAAACGGTGAGTGTAAGAAATATCTGATATGCAATATTGAGATTTCGGCAAGACAATTAAATCACGATTATGAAGAGTCTGAAGAACTTTAAGAAGAGATGCAGTTTCTATATTTTGTATAAGAGTACTGCAAACTTAAAATTTCTTTTAAACTTCACATCTGAATTTATATATTTTAAAATCTTTGCTATATTTAATATCGAGATCCACAGCCCATTTTTTAAAATAAATTAGAAAAAACATGTATTTTAAAAAAGAACAAGCCATAGAAAAAGCAAAAATCATCAATAGAAAAAAATCTGTGACAACTCCAATCTATTTGAGGCAATAATAGAGTACCAAGAATACTGTAACTTTATATTTTAAATTATTTTTCGTGTGTCAAGTTATTTATTTTATCTGGTGTTTCATCTATTTCCATTATCTCTTATCTATATTTTATTAAGAAATTCCTTCGCCATATAGATTTCTGCAGTCAATTTTTTACTTCCAGGAAATTTTGTTCAAAACCTGATCTCATGGCAATCCAGCAGTTAATTTGTTCCACATTCTATGGATAACTCTATTGCTTCATTTCTAATTTCACTTCTAATGCTTCATTTGTTCGAATGATACATTGTAGGCATTTATTCCATATAGAAAGAGTACGGATAAATCCATAATGTGCAAAATTGAACTTTTCGCATTCGGCATAATTTCAGAATTTGAAAAATCTTTTGCAGTACTTTCATTACTTCGAGTAATTGTAAATACGCCGTCTCTATAGTAGTGATCTTTCATGGCCACCTTATATTATATAGCAACCTTTTAAGTGATAATTTTAAGTATTTCATTAAAATGTCTCAACGTATTGTTGGGGATGAGAAAAACCTTTAATCTCTGGTACAGTACTCCAAAAAGTAATCATGTCTGGTGTTAAATACGCAGCGTGGACACCAGATAAACTTAGATTATGAGTTATATAAGGTATTAATTTCAAAAATTCATACACTTTACTTCCTTATATTTGCCAACCACACTGGCTCCATTGTCAAATCCTAGCGCCCTGCAATCCTAAATATCAACTTCTAATTTATTTAAAATTTCTATCGATACACTTTCTCCCGTTTTTTTTTTTTTTTTTTTTTTCATGATTGAATAAAGTGGATGAAGCTCTCTTCAATAATCCCTTTTCTATTAGTCAACTTGGACACATCTTATCTGACACATTTGCCCTTTTCTAGTAACATTAGTAGTGCAGTCGAACAAAATAGTGTAGTACTTTGATTTCTTTATTCTGCATATGATATCATTTCCAGTTTTATCCCCAAGCAATGTTATTATTTCATTTTGAATAGTGACTGAGAAATAAACTATATCTTTTATTATGTTTTTAAATATGTTCCATTAAAACAGCATTATAATGGCTAGAAAATTCAATCAATTAAAAAAAAAAAAAAAAAAAAAGCCGCAATTTGTATCTTATAATTTTATTTGAACCTCTAAATGTTATTTAAGCACAAAATAGAATAGCATCCAATATTTTATGCCATATCATGTTTTTCTTGTTAATTGAATAGCATAATCAACAAATGTATCTTGTTTTTTGATTATTTTCTCATCACTTTCCATTTCACATATGAATTTTGGAGAATTTTCGTCATGAGGGAATAATTGCATAAAGATGGCTCCCATCATGAAATTTCGTTTTTGTGGGCTGTTGCATCAGCCCAGTTTCGGAGCTGCTTGTTTTTCTACTGAGTTAGTGTTGCAATTATGATTTTCATTCATCCATCCAAAATTTGGCATCCATTTGTACAAAAGATAACTCTTTAAAAAACATTTATGTCAAGAATTAAAGTAAAATAGATGACTTCTAATTGATGTTTTAGTTGCGATTTCCTTGAACTGCAACGCATGTAATCGAAGTGCAACGTTTTTGTTTTCCTGTTGATAATTTTTTTGGAACCTTATTTGTCGTTTTAAATGTTTTTTTATACCATGTTTGTATTTGATTTCGCGTCAAAATTTAAATCGATAAATGATTGTGTATAAACAAAGATTAATAAGTATTGTATAAATATATAGGCGATAAAAAAAAAAGGACTTTGAAAATTAAATAGAACGCAACTCATATTCAATTATTTTAAGTTTAGATTAATAATTAAATTATACTTTTATTGCACATGGTCATCAAAGCATTATAATTTAAGGGAATATATTTTTTCAATATAGAAATAGAATGACAGTACAAAATAAATGCACTTCATTAATTTGTTGCAAAAGGGAGTGAAGTCTTCACCTTTAAGACTTTGGTGAGTACCCACAGGCAGAAATGAATAATGCAATAGATTTTAACACTTTCTTCTCGCCTTAATGACTACATGCAAAGTAAAAATCTAATGTTTTCAAATTACGTTACCTTATCAACTTAATTACTTTCACGGTAAATATTAGAGGTTAGAAGATATACGAGAACTTCCGTAAACTTTTCGGACGGATAAAAATCTCCCTCTCACTCATTTTCAAGTGCATCTTCTCACTCCAAATTCAACTTCCGGGTGGATTCGTAAGATAGAAAACCAGACGACTTCTAGAGCGTTTAATTCTCACTTCTCCTATTTTTAAACACTTACCTTCTCGTCCGTGTCCGTGAAAGGCTCCTCTCCGCGGCACTTGTTTATGATCTGCGCAACGCCTTTCACTTCGCCATCCACGTCCAGGATGGGCATGCACAGCATGTTGTGGGTCTTGTATCCGGTTTTGCGGTCGACTAGACTGTTGAAGCGATCGTCCTGGAAAAGGCGAAATTCATGCATCATTACACTGAAAGTTGGTTTTAAGCACATCCGATAATAATTTTTGAAATAATAAACATTAAAATAATTAGTGTTACATCAGATAGCAGCAACTTGAGCATGTAACAGCTTGTTATATATTGTAACGTTTCGGGCTATACTAGGCTTATAACGATTTCGAGAAGAGGGCCAGTTTCAAGTTCATGGGAAGACTAATTTTTATTTACAAGCATTATAACAGCAATTATTAAAGCAACAGAACTCTATTTACAAAAAATGAAAATTAAAGATAATTTGATTCACAAGTGCAGTTCACTCCAAGGACGGAGATTTTCAGAGTTCTCGAGTCTACGACAAATCTAATGCACTGGTCTGCAGCAGACCTTAATTATACACGAAACCAAAAGGGGTTCATTTTGTAAACAAACGGAAAACTCCGGCCTAATCAATCACTTCAGGAAAAAAAAAAAAAAAAAACACTTCTGGTCGACTTGTCGCAGAACTCTCTCTTCACCAAAAACTCCTTTTAAGACAATCCGTCAAGAGAGGAGGGGTTCAGCTTCCCTCCCTTCCATTGAAGTAGACATTTCTCAGCTCATGGTCGATCACCAATCACGATGAAACAACTCATGGTGTAGTCCATATTCCTTTTGAAATTGTTTCGACCTGTGAAGGTTATACAGATAGTCGCTAATTTCAGGAAGTCCCATTATACATGATACCGAATATATGAATATCAGATTTAACTGACAGGTTGGTCTCATTAATACAAAACACTAATTGCACGTAATATAACTGTCCACAATAAAGCTTGTCTGCTGTCAAATTTGAGTGATGGTTTAAATAGCATATATTCCTCTCCTGGAAATGGCATGACATGCCAAAACTCTTCTTGTGAGATATATATATGAATACACGAAAAATCTTGGTATTCCTACACATTAAATAAACACATTAAAGTACTACACAGCTAAAGTATAATCAAGCGAAACGAGATTAACATGGGGTGAAATTAAAAATTCCGAAATACAAGATAACTGCATGTAGTTCAATAATGATTTTTGCCATAATAGAGCATAACAAGAATTCCAACTTTTGCAAAAAGAAGCGAAATAAAAAAAAAATAAAAAAAATGAAGAACTAAACTCTTTTAAAAACTGAAGCAAGTTCATTGACAAACTTTTTTAGAGCGTGAGATTTGTTATACGAACAAACCTCAGCTCTAAGAAAAGTTTGTCAATACGTAATCATTTTTGTTTCATTTCCGTTATTAGTAGATTCTTTCTACATCGGATGATATTTTTATTTTTAAGATCAAATAAAAGTCTTTATTGATAGTATTATTATACAAAAATGAACATATCTTAAAAGGAAAAGTAAGACAATACGTCTGCAGAATAGCAAGATAAAAAAATTGGTGTGTAAATAATCTTTTGGTCAAAAACGAAATTATAAAAGTTTTATATGCATTGGTTAAACACAGCATGTATATGAATCAAGCTGTAGTAGGTACTACTACTAGCTGCAGTACTACTACTACTAGCTGCAATAGTAGTAATAGTAGTAGTAATAGCGGCAGTATACTTTAACTAAATCAATAAATTTGAACTAAATTACATAAACTATAATATATTTTAAAGCATTTGTTTTGCAATTGAGATGGGAAATAACATCTCTATTGCAAACAAAATTGCTAAATATTTTCAAAGATGGTGTCATTTGTTTCTAAGAGATTACACTCAGTATATGAATCAAAAAAGAGATGTTAAAAGTTAACAATAATGGCGGGAGTTAGTGGAAGAATAACTATAAATAATTTTTACAGAACATATAAATAATTTGTTGTTTGTTGTTGCTGTTTCTTAAGGTAAAAATACAGAAGTACGCAACATTCTGTTGGTGATGGAGCACCCCCGTAGGTAGAAGACAGACTTTGGCTCAACTTACAGTCAATCAATTGACCGCCGGGATTAGTATTTCCAAACATTCAGGTCCCAAATTTCTGTGGATAATGTCACCCACCCAAGTACTGACCGCGCCCAATGTTGTCTAACGAGTATATTCAGTTGAAAAAAAATAAGGTAAAAATACAAAGGGTGAGCAACTGGCCAAAATTTAGTATTTCCACGATTATCTGGGATAATGTGTTGTAGTTGGTTGAAAACAAAAGAAAATTTTAGTTATTGTGTCAATTTTTCGTTATTGTTATACGAGAAAACATTAAGAGAAAATTTATAGAAAAACAGGGATTAAATCTTAAACAAAAAAAAATAATTTTTAATATTAATAGCTTAAATATGCTGCAAGTGCCTTCCTAGATTCATAATGTTCCTTAGAAAGAAGATTTTTATTCTTTTTAAGATGAAAGTTTTCTGGCTTTTTTTTTATAGGAATTGTCAAGAGGAATTTGATTCGTCAAGAGATTATGTTCCAAGATAAATTCTAAAAACTGAATTAATTTGCAATATTCATGAATATTTGATCAACAATAAAATTTATTTTTTAGTTTTCAGCTGTTGTTTTGTCGGCAATAAGACACGCTTGAGCGATCAGTGCCATCTTCTGCAGGCTGGTTCATAAAACTAATGAATTTTTTTCTTACTGATCAATTTAGATTCTGCTTTGAAAAATTCTCACATGACGTTGATCTTCTCAATTTTAAAATAGCAGATTTGAATATTTTATATTCATTGATCTCGATTCTAGAAAACATATTTGACAGTAAACAACTTCAACGGTAGGTATAATCCAATGAAAAAATAATAACCAAATAAGAAATTATTATTCAGGTATTTAAAATACCTTATGCAAATTATTTGATCTACATTTAATGTTGGTTGAATTCTAATACAATAGCATTTAATACTTTTAATTTTCATGAACTCCATTAATACTTAATAAGTTTACATGAACTGCTTCGTGTATATCTTATAGAGGACGAATGGGGGGATGTCGAAGTTCATGCACCGTTTAAAAATGGAAATTGGTTTCAGGAATTCTGAGAAGTATGTTATAATAGTTAAAAGATAATAATAGTCTTTTGTTCACTATAATGATCGCTGTCATTTTATATTAATAAAATATTTTTTTATGCATGACAGTGAATGAAACGTGTATTATGAATAATCACAATTCCAAGAGCGTTCTTTGCCTACGTTGCATCACCTCAGAACAACAAACACGTAAAAAGAAGGGGAAAAAAAAATGGAGGGTTTTTTCCCGTCACAGCTGAAAAGCTAACTATTCCAATGGGATCACTCAGAATGAAAATCTATTAATGTATTTTTAGTTTGTTTGCTTGTGTGTTCCTGACAAGTCTTGAATGAATTATTGCTCGATAAGACCTGAATGACAAATTTGAATAATAGACGTTGAACGAACAGCTTCTTTTCTCAACTGCCACTTTTCCTGACGAGACAGCAGTGACAATTTAAGCTGTTATATCTCTCACGATCACAAAATTAAGAGCAATCTATTGTAAAAGGTATTTGAATTTTCCGTAAATAAAAAGAACCGATGAAAATACTAAAAACAAAACGATCTAATTCTACAAAATCACATTCAAAAATAAGGTTTTTGTTAATAGCTTGAATATGCAAGAACAACATGCATAAATAACAAAAGAAGCATTAAATACACTGGCACAACAATGGCGTTGGAAAAAAAAAAACCCTCATTTATCTGAAGGACCAAACTTAAGGATTTAAAAAAAAAAAATTAAGGAAAAATACTCATTTTATTGAATGTTATGGATAATATTGAGTAAAAAAAAAAAAAAAAAAAAAAAAGGTTGTATTGCAGTTCCGCAATGCCTATGAAAGAGCCATCATTGTAAACGTTGTTTATATCAGCACATTATTATAGATATATTAGTGTCCAAAAACAACATAATTGATCACGTATAGTAATTCAAAGATTCTTAAACTTCCATTAATTTCATCCATATCACCTAAATCCTATCATTTTATACCATGAATTAAATTTGTTCAAATATTTTTATATCGTTTTACAGAAATATTTCTTCAAAAAAAATCAGCTAAGGTTGCATTCTTCACATTTATAAATCATTATTAAAGGGAAAGCTTGCATTCAAAAAAGGATAACTAATATTTTTATTGTTATTTACATTATTCTTTCAGTCAATTTTGATTTTCAGGAATTTTTATAGAAAAATAATTTTTCTCGATTATGTATTATATCTAGTTGCTTTATTCATTATAGTTTGAAAATATCTATTTTAACAATAGTTATAAAATAGGTAAAAAACAACATGTAAATTACAACGTAATCATCGATTACTGCTTAAAGATATCGCATGATCCGATATGAATCAATAAATCACATAACTTCTCATTAAAATTAAAATAATTAAATTGAAAATTTTGTTGTATACAAAATATTAGTAAACACATTATTTAAAAGCATTCCTTTTCCAGAATTATTTTTGAATCAAAATTCGAAATCTTTTAATTGAATGCGGTGCTTTCGTTTTTGTAAGAATGGATGTTTTATATTCTCATTTATAAATAAATAATCAAGAACAGAAATTAAAATCCAGAAAATTAAAGTGTTTTAATTTACTACTTGTAAGAAAGATATCTCGGAAACTTCCGCGTTTGTTTCCTTGTTATTGAAATACTTTTCTGTATATAATCTTCGATACAATAGTTTGCTATAAATACGTGTTTATTTGATATGAAATATAAGGAATCGCTTGAAGTGAAAATTTAATTTTGAAATATGTAAAGCTCAGCTGAAATGATGAAATAAAATTAATACACAAGAAATATTTGTCTATTCAAAAAGTTGTTTTTAATCCTTTTCAATTTAACGTTACACGAAAAACAATGAAAAGAACCAATTTAATTCCTGAATAAATTTTAATTAAATTTTATAATTCGGAGATAAAATTGTATTCGTTCACAAACAACCAATTCTTTCGATAAAAATTATTCAGATAAATGCTGTAAGAAGTAGCTAACAATTAAAAATAATTTTCTTTTAAATAAATATTAGCTCTTATAATTGAATAGAGGAAAGGGAAGGGAAAGGAAAGGAAGGGACGGTTTGATAATAGTGGAATTTAAAAAAAAAATATGACATTTTTTTTTTTTTGTGTGTCATTTCTATTCTGAATAAATTTATTCATATAAACTTTTTTTTTGAATATCGATTTAATGTTTTATGGCAAATTAAAACAGACAAATAGTAAAAAAAAAAAAAACATTTCTGAAAGTCAATGAACATCATTCAGATGAAAGTCAAGAATAAAATGTTTTTTTTTTTAATGCAATGCAACTGGCAAATACTTAGACAGTTCTCTTTATGCCATGCAACGGCTGCACCGATGTTACTCACTTAGCATTACCCAGGGGTGCGTGTAGCTTGAAGACAAGCTACGAACGAGGAGTAACATTGCCCTTGCAATGCTCTACGATCATTATTAGACTGGGACCTACGGTTTAAAGTGGATTCGAACCCCTACAAACACCCATGGCACTACCGGGGCTCGAACCCGAAGCACCTGTGGTACCAAGCGCCAGAGTGCTAGCCGCTCCGGCTCCCAGAATAAAATGTTACACGCTATAAAAAAAGAAAAATGTCGACAACGTTTGCAAGATACTGTTGTTTAATACTTATAAATATCGTTCAGTTTCATTAAGAATTTACTAATAAGTTGATAATATTTTTAAAAAAATATATTAATGCAACTGCAGTACAAAAAAAAACTGCAAAATTTATTATTTTTTAGTATAAATCAAATAAATTCAAAATAAATGTTACTAAATTGATAAAATTAAACCTCTTTCATCATCATAAATCCCTTTAAAGAGAAAATCAGGTTAAAAACCACGAAATAAGTGATCGTCCATCGTGGCGTAATGCGGGATGAAGAGTAGTTTATTCCACCATACAGACTTTAATGAAGAATTTCATGATCGATTTTCCCTACAACTGTCCGGAGAGCAGAACGGACTCTTCTGCTAGATTGCGTGGGTGTTTCACCAATAGAAGAATAATGCTCGAGTGCAAAGAGCAGGGGGAAACGTACGAAAAATCAATCATAAATATAACCTGAAACCTTAATGCCATGTTTTTCATCTACAGATGGAAGCAAGTTTTATTACCTTCCATTATGATGGTAACATAGCCATGATTAGGAAATTTAGTATTTATTGATGATATAAATTATTTTTTAAATTGTATATTAAAATGCCTAAATAGTCAACCAAAATTTGGATATTGGTTTGGTTTGTCGTTCAACGGTCATTTTGTGCACACTTGAGGCTAATTAGACTGGGACCTACAGTTTAACATGGATTCGAACCACTAGCAAACACCCATGCCACAGTTAGGATTCGAACCTGAAGGCAAAACGCTAGCCAATTGGCTATCAGACCGCCTTGGATAATGGAAAGAAATTCCAAAAGAATGATTTGAATATTATACATATTAGGAGGTTCATAATAGCATATAAGGATTATTTGTGATAATAAGGTTATAAGATTATTTCTACATGTGAAATTACATTAAAGCAAATATTAGTAGAAAACGGAGGTTAGAATAGGAAAATGAGACGCTAAAATGAAATGACAAAAAAAAAAAAAAAAATGATGCAAATTCAATAATGAATTAATAATAATAAAAACTCAATGCTAAAAGGTTTAAAAGCTACAGAAAACGTTGAAAAATATCCTTTTTTTGCTTACTTTTACATCCTTTTGTTTTTAATTTTTTGCTTACTTTAAAAAAAAAAAAAATCAGCAATTAAAAAATAACCTTTAAAATTTTTTTTATTTAAATAAAATAATTCAGATAATTTTGTTTATAACTGTAAAACAATATTATTTAAAATATCTATAGAAAGATTTGATTATCTAAGAAATATTCGATACCAACCACAAGCTATTACATTCTTTCTATAAAATTCTGTCCTTTTTTACTTATCTAAGTCAATGTGTATTTTAATTCAGATACGCCACTACAAAACATTTCTTAATTGGAGAAGGTATTCTCTCATTTCTGCCTCTATAGAAAATCAATTTTTTTTTTTCATACAATCCCTTTTAGAAAGGATTTTCTTCATTAAGTTTAAAGATCCAATTAACTGTATCTTCACTATAGTAGTTACAATGGAGAATGTGCTAAAAAGAAGGAAAAGAATTTACTTCTTTTATTTAGCCAGATTACTGGAAAGAATAAATGATTTTTCTCATTTTGTTACTTCCTAGCTGTGTTGTTAATAAGGAAACTGCTTTGCTCAAATTAGAGTTTAAGTACTAGAAAAAACTGTTTCATTTTATTTGAAACTCGAGTAAAAAAGAAAATTCATTTGTTTGAATACTAGAATACTGTTTTAATTAAATTGTAATTAAAACAAGGTTTTGGAAAACAGATTAGAAATATATCGTTAAACACAATTTTAGAATTTAATTTATATATAATGTATGTTTATAATGAATGTTTATATCATGTAATAAACAAAAATTTATTTGAAAAGTTTAAAATATTATATAAGTTTTAATGTGCTTATAATTAATGAACAAACATTTTATCTTATATAAACATTAATATTTTAGGTATAAGAATCAAAAAAATTTCCTTGAAAAATAAGTTTAATTAAACCATCATGCACAGATAAAATGGGCTATGAAAAAGATAAATCAGATAAATGAAGATATTAATAAATATTTAACAATATTTAATTTCGAGTTAATTTAAGTTTCTTAAATTGATGCATTTTTGAATGTTCAATTAGTTTCTTTTCTTAGAGTCGTTAACATTGAAAAAAAAAATTTAAAATTGAATCAATTTTAAATAACCATTACGTGTTAAAGAATATTGTTAATTCAATGAGCTATTTTTATTTACTTTATTACAAAATTATTTTACAATGCTTCAGAACGAGTTGAATTATTATGAGTGGATAATTTCAGTTGATAACGAGTTGAATTATTGCGAGTTGATAAAGAGAGAATTATTACGAATGCTAATTCTTCAAAAGTTATTTTAATATACTCTTTTTAAAAATATTTATTCAAGGACATGCTAAAGAAATTTTTAAAAAGAATAAAAAATAAATATAAAGGAGAAGAAAAGGAAATTTTAATTGTAAGATTACGAATTCTGAAGAGGATACATACAAATTACAGAAGAAAATGGGAAGAAAAATAACTCGACTGAATTGTAAACTCTTAACAAAATATAATGAACACAAATTGATTCTTGTTCTTTTAATATAATTTCAAAAAATTAAAATTGTGCTATTTCAATTATCCTGCAACGAAAATCTAAACGAGACTTCATATTTTCGAGTTAACATAGAAACAAAATTAATTGAAAGAAATTTATTAAAATAAATTTATTAATAACTTTTATTACCTTAAAAAACATTTAATTAAGAATAGTTTCAAGTTTAAGTATTTCTTTTTTTAATTTATGCTAGTTCTATGGAAATTAAAATTTTGACAAAACAGGGTGATTTTAATTAGTCTCACTTTCAAAATTCTGTAAAAAAAGACCCACTCGTCACAATGAGTTCAAATTTTAACTGAAGCTACTTGAAGAAGGGGGAAACAGTTCTAAAGTGGTTTTAATTCTCTATTAATATATAGCATTGTAAGCGGCATAAAGATAGTGAATTCGGCTGCAAGAGATATTTTGAATCGAAATTACAACATGCCATGTTTGGCATGAGTTGCACATAAACCAACTGTAATGTTTGATTGTTTCGGTTTTTCTACGGCAAAAATGACTTCCAAGTCATTCAACAGTCGTGACATTGTAAGTGGAAAGCCCATCCACCACAGCAAGGTCATACCAAATTGGATGGGAAAATCGGTGGAACTTTTTGGAACTTTTTTGATGCCATACCTTTTCCCCTTCAAGTATCTCCAGTTCAAATTTGAATTCATTGTGATTCTTTTTTACAGCATTTTGAAAGCGGGACTTTAATTATAATCACCCCATTTAAATGCTTTATAAAATAAATGTATTGATTAAATATGTTATAAAACAACATAAAAACAACTGAAAATCAAAAATATAGAAATTGAAAAGAAATATGTGAATTTTCAAAGCTAGTGATTTTTCACTTAAATACTGCTTTATATTTTACGTATATATATATTGACGATTAAAAGATATTTTTCATCCCATACTTTTTATACACTAAATTTAATAGATTTTGCGAGTACGAAATTTTTTTTTTTTTTTAATTACGATTTTTACAATCAAATATATTTATTTCTGAATGAAAAAAACTGACCCAAAAATTACGCAAAAATTTAAAAGCAAACATATGACCTTTCACATATTTTTTTAATAAAGTAAATGGAATTGAAGACGCTCTTATCATAAAAGATAATTCAGTATTACTGATGGTGTAAAAAAAAAGATGATTGTGAATAATGAAAACCTTAATGATCTTAATTAAAAGATTTAAAAAAACTATTTTATCTCAATAAGCTAATCATTTTCAGGTTAACAAAGATTATAACACCTACACAATGATGCTTCCCACTTGCTTTGCATAGATATTGGATATTAGAATATTTTATTTAATAACATCCAGCTTCAATGGATAAGTGGGAAGAAAAAAAATTTCATAATCAGTTGCTTTTGATGTCGTGTATGATGTGATATGTAGTTAATGAGCAAGATTATGAATAGATTAGTTTCATTATAGTAAAAATATGCTACAGTAAAACACGTATTCTAAATGAATGTTACAAAAGGTCAACGTCTTCACTCTTTCAAATGATTACTACACTTTAAATTTAAAAAGGATTTTTTTCATGCTAATATTTAATGCCAGTTATTCGTAATATTATTTTTTTTTTTTTATTACCATAACATCCATAATTTTTTTATTACCATAACATCCATAATTTTTTTATTACCATAACATCCGTAATTTTTTTTATTACTATAATATCCGTAATTTTTTTATGACTATAACATCCGTAATTTTTTTTATTACTATAAAAACCGTAATTTTTTTTATTAGTACTACTGTGCCCAAAAAGTAAGACCAATTATTTTTTTTTTTTTCAAAAACTCTTCATTTATTCTTCCAAATTTATTTCATCGGCTTCAAAGTAATCCCCTCCGGACACAATGCACTTATGTCAACTTTTTTTCAATCTTCAATGCATACTAAAAAGTCATCGCCAAGGATGGCCTTCAAAGCTCGCGGCGACTCACGTTGAATCTCTTCAGTCGACTCAAAATGGTGTCCCCGAAGTGGTCTTTTGAGTTTAAGGGAATAGCCAGAAGTCGCACGGTGTGAATATGGAAGGTTGTGGGAACGATATGGGTTTCATTTTTGGCGAAAAAGTCACGACGAATCAATACAGTGTGATCTGGCGCATTCAGTGTTTTCGATACCAATCGAGATGTGTGGTGCGTTTTTAGAGGCCCAAAATGGAATTGACCGATCCTTTTGAAATTCCAACATCATCAGCAAGGTCTCTAATTGTAAATCGACGGTTTGCAAGCACCAAATCTAATTTTTTGGACGATTTTCGTCGGTTGAGGTTGATGGTCGACAAGAGGGTTTTCCGTCTTCAACGCGTTCTCTGCTTTCTTTTTAAACTGTTTATACCACTCGTAAACATTTCTTTTCCGATATAGGAATGCTCACCGAATGCCTTCTGCAACATTCTATACGTTTCCGAAAACAAAATTTAATGCAACATCTTTGCTCAAATAATTCAGACATTTCAAAAACCACCGGAATCAGTTTTAGCGTCTCACAAAGCCAAGCGTTACTCAAACACTAATGAATATTTTGACGTTAAATTTCACACAGATGTCAATGACAGTGCCAGCAAACTAAAACAGAAAAAAAAATTGAAATTCCACAAGCCTCGGGAATTTTAAATTGGTCTTACTTTTTGGACACAGTAGTAGAATATCCGTAATATTTTATTGTAACTATAATATCCGGAATATTTTATTATTTACTATAGATAGTCTCTCAACAGATTTCAATTTTTCGGCGCATTTTCGAATTCAGTTTTTACAAATGATAATGTACACTATAGTTTTATCCTACTAAGGATAAAATTCCAGTGTATAAACTCAAACCAACGGATTCG
This sequence comes from Caerostris extrusa, assembly GCA_021605095.1. Lineage (NCBI taxonomy): Eukaryota > Metazoa > Arthropoda > Arachnida > Araneae > Araneidae > Caerostris > Caerostris extrusa. The sequence continues at coordinate 60,651 of BPLR01005634.1, read as the reverse complement.
TAATTTAAAAGGTGTATACTTTTAACTTTGTAATTAATAATCTTAGAATTTAAAAATAATATATAACTTATAATAGTAATTGATGAAATCAAAATTTGAATTCATCATGTTTTGAATTCAAACTACAAGATTCGAATTTATTATTAAAGGCAACTTGAATTTAGTGGCATGAAGAGTTTATAAGAAAAATATAATATATTGAATAAGGTTAGAATAATCTATTTTTATGCAATTATACCATTTTGTTTAATATTATTGAACATAATTTTATCAAAAATGCTTTCGAAATAAATTTATATAGTTTAGATTACCAAATATAATTTAGATTACCAAATAAAAATTTAAATGAAGAATCAAATTCCAGACAAAATTCAAAACAGTTATTTCAAAATATCTTAATATTATAATACTAAATACGCCATTAAAAAATAGAGCTTTCAGTTAAAAAGTTAGAAACATTTTTAAATTTAATTTTTTTTTTCACTAATTTGTGTTTTCGCAAGTTGATGCAGAGGAATGACATTCGATAATATACTGTGAATGGCAAGTTGACGCATAAAAATAATATTCGATAATACTGTCAGGCTTCTCAAAATTAATAACAAAATAAACAAACATCTCAAACTCTAGTATCAAAACAACTTTTCTTTAAAATACATGAATGCTCGTTTACTTTACTTTTCTCTTTTTACACCAATCAAAACATAATGAGAAACGGGAAAAATAATATCAACAATTACATCCCGATGAAATGGCAGTCTCAAAATAACATCCATTATCTAGTCAACTGTGTGCCAGACATCTGGAAGAACAGTTCCGAAAAAAAGTAGAATCAACCGCTAATTCCTAATAACATGTTCAGTCTGACTTAAACGATAGATGGCGTGATCGATTGCACAATTTGGCGACTAATATTCAGAGTTATGAAACACAACTCGGGGAATAATGAAAAAGACACTATTCAATGACAGCAGTAATTAATTTGATGGATGGCAGCAATTTATTATTCAAGTCACCGACAGATCAATCCGGATTGTGATCTACCGCATGAATTTCAATCAAGGCAGCTAGTTATCTCCTGCACAGGGCTCTAAGCACGGTGATTGTGACAACAGTATTGTCTAGATCGGTAATTAGGATATTGTCATATGGATTCTTTGGACCGAGATAACCAATACCGACAGATTCTACTCTTCAACTTTGAATTATAGATATAGTCAATAGATTTGTGTGGTCTCCACACAGTTTTGTTGTTTAATACTCATGCATTTGGATGGATGTGAACTTATTTTTAAAATGCAACTATCCGGATAAATGTGGTCTATATTTTAAACAATAATCACTAAACTAAGGCTTGTACCAGCGAGCTAGATATCCATTAGATCCGCACCATCATGAAGATTAATCGTTTTTAAGTGCACACTTACCTACAGAATAATACTGCAATAAATTATTTGTATAGCTATGCGTTTTCACTACAAATGTTTGTAATTATGGTACATGAATCTTTTAATGATCGTTGAAAGAAAGAAATAACGATAAAATGAAAAAAATTTAGATTGAAAATAAAACAGCAAGTTGTATAAAAGAATTCTTTGCATTTAGATTAAAGTGAAATTTTATATTATATATTTACAAATTTTTAAATAAACAGGAATATTTTAAATACATAATATCATTTTAAATTTCACATATTTTATTTATTATCGACAGATTCTACTCTTCATCTTTCAATTATAGATACAGTCAATAAATTTGTGTGGTCTCCAGTTTTGTTGCTTAACCTTTTGCACTCGAGGGCTTCTGAGTGGAGCCATTTAAAATTTGTATTCAAGCTCGAAGGCTCCCGCTACGGAGACAATGCAAACAATATAAATAATGCGTTTCTTTTAATGCGTATATCACACTTACATGTGAATATGATCTTTTCACTATAATCGCTTCGAGTTGCTGGTAATACGAATGAAAAAAAAAAAAAAATCGAATGCAAAGGGTTAATATTAATGCATCTGGATGGACGTGAACTTATTTTAAAATGCAACTATCCGGATAGATGTGGTATATTTTTATATTGTGGTATATTTTTATTTTATATTTCTATATTTTAAACAATAGTCACCAAACTTAGGTCTGCGGCAGTGATTAGACATCCATTAGATCCGTACCATCATGAAGACGAATCGTTTTTAGTGCAGAATGATTTTTTTTTTTGTTAAAAATATATGAGTTCGTACTTACGGAATAATGATGCAACAAATCATTTATGCAGCTGTGCTTTTCACTAGAAATGTTTGTAATTATAGTACATGAATCTTTTAATGATTGTTGAAAGAAAAAATGAACGATAAAATGAAAAAAACGCAGACTGAAAATAAAACAACGGTTTGTATAGAAAAATTCTTTGCATTTAGGTTAAATTACTTTGAAACTTTATATTGTATCTGAATGGTATATATATTTACAAAACTTTAAATAAACAGGAATATTTTAATATATAATAACACGCTTTTTAAATTTCGTGTATTTTTATTTTTTATAATATCCATCTAGTTCCACACAGTAATACATAAGTAAATGCATACCTTTATCAGAAAGAAATTCCCCTTTTTTAGAGTATACTTCAGATTCGTTACGTTTCGATAAAATCTTCAAATTGTAAAGAAAATTCTTATTTTTTCTTTTTTTTTTTCAATTAAGGCATGTTGACATGGAGCACTACAAATAGTTGAGAAACATTGTCATTTGATCAAATAATCTGGATTCTTTTATAGTGAATGTCACTCCATTGAATAAAAATTTAATAGAAAAAAAACTCAACGTCGAAGAATTCAGGATTTGTTAAAAAAAAAAAAAGCAATACTAAAGAACAGGAAATAGATTATTTTATTTTGACGAAAATATACTTCAACTAGATAGGTAAGAAAAGTTTTACGAATAAAATAGTCTGCCTATTATAATTATAGTTCCCCTTTATAGAATTATTTAATCCTTTCAATTATGATTTTATATCTACGAAGAAAAAATCTTTAATAAAATTAGTACTTTATACCAATAACTTCAAATGGAGAACGATGGAGGTATTAAAATTTGTGTATTAAAATTTATATATTAAAATTTGAAGATAAATAAGGAAAAAAAGCTCACAAAATAAAGCTAAGGAGTTCAGAAGAAATAAAAATATGTAACATTTATGAAATAAAATTCTTTAATACAATTTCTCCTCTTTTATTCGTTAAAAAAATCTTGGTAACATACTATCAAAATATAAACATGCACTAGTCTTTCCGCGGGGTATTTATCATCTTACACAACACTACAAGCCTCTCCGCCTGTCACTTTTTCTGTTGACGTCATCGCCACGGGATGAGTCTGACAAGACACGAGTGATAGATGACAGTCTACGAGTCCTGGCATTCTCCCAAAGCCATTCTCTTTCTCGTAACGGTAAACCGGGCTGAGTCATGCCATTGATCAGAATCTACTTCGACGGAAGAACATCTCTCCTTTCCGTTTTACTTCGTCACTGAATTTTAACTTAAGTAATTAAAGATTGTACACCATCCTAGATGATACGCAAACACATAATGTAATGTGTAAAACATAATTTAGCCAATGTATACGAAGGTCATATCTAATTTTTTTAAAGCAGATTTACTACTGGAGTCTTACTAGATGGCTGAGTGACTAGCGCTCTGGAGCTCGGTGTTACAGGTTTAGGGTTCGAGTCCCGGCGGAACCATAGATGTTTGTAATGGTTCGGAATCCACTTTTAAACTATAGGTCCCGGTCTAATATGACTATTACAACACCACATCACTGTGCCTACAGCTAAGTTGCCCTTTACAGTTTGGGAATGACGTGGGTAAGAGGAAGTCTGATTGGGCTCTGTGACGCTCTACGGTCATATGAGACCGGGATCTACGTCTTAAAGTGGATTCCGAACCCTACAAACATCCATGGTACTGCCGAGCCTCGAACCCGATGGTGGTACCGGATGCCAGGACGCTAGCCACTCGGCCATCAGCCTCACCTGTAGAGTTGGACGTGTGGCTGACAACACTACACCGTAAAAAAGAAAAGCATCTCCTGTCCCGAAATCTGCCAGTAGGCAGACAGCCTTGGCCCACCATGAGGCTATTGCACCAATGATGATGATATTTACTACTGTAAATTTCAAAATAAATTTAATTTACTTTATTCTATTGATTAACATTAAGCGAAGGCTCAGAGGTACAGAATTCGTTTGAATGTGGAGGAAGGAATCTCTGGTTTTAAATGTCAGCACTTCCATATAGTACGTTTCTTATAAATGTATGCGAGTACTTAAAATCGATGACTAATTTTTCCCAATACTTTTTTTTTTTTTAATTTTACATAACAGATAGAAAAATTGTAATATGAATATTAGCTTTAGTATTGCGAAAAACAGAAAACCCAAAAAAAAAAAAAAAAAAAAAAAAAAAAAAAAAAAAAAATGGTTTAAAATACGCTAAAGATTTACTTACTTAGTTCGTTGCTAATCGCTTTTCATATCTCAAAATCGATTTTTCATTTAAAAAAAAAATATTGAAGAATTCTTTTACATATCTTAAATTAAAGTTGTATTACGTTAAAATTTTACATAGGCGAAATGTCATAGTTTATACTTGATTGGGCTACACACAATCTCAATTTTCATCTCCCTATTATGTCTGAAGGTGAATTCGCATAAATAGCTCTTTAACCAAATCATGCCAGACAGAAAGTGAACAATTTCTTCAAATCATTTTTCAGAAAGAAACTGAAACAATTTCTTCTTTACTTTTACAGTAAATTTCTTTGTGCATTTTTTAATCAAGATGAAAAGTTGAAGATCACAAAAAAAAAAAAAAAAAATCACTTGACACTAGAGAATTTAAAAACTTTAGTCTTACTGCAGATGTTCTTTAATTTTTAATACCAGAAAAAATTTATTGCATAAATCATTCTTGACTCAACAGACATTATGAAATGCGGTCTATTGTAAACGTTGAATATTTGCACAACTGCGAATGATTTATGAAAGAAATATTTTCATGAAAATTTATTTACTCGTACAATTGTGTTATTGTCGGCATGCATGGTAAAAGGCATAAAAACACAAAATATTAACATGAGAATAGATTAGCAAGAAACATGGCTATACATGGATTAAGGTTTAACATTTTGCATTTTATAAAAAACAATAAGTGCGAATTACTAAAAGTAAGTTTACGATTAATTTGTTTTTCCACCAAGCAATAAACAAACATGAATAATTTTGATTATTTTGTAATTATACTAAAATTGTGTAAATTTAAAAAAATTATTTGGTATCAAAAATTAGACATTTTTTCCAATAAAAAAAAAAGGAAAATTAATTTTTGAAGATAATAAAAAATACAAATAATATAAAAAAAAAAAAAATTTTAAGTCAATTCCTACTTTTTTTTTTTCATTATATTGCAGAAAGTCCTTACAAATAATGTTCATTCATTTTTTAAAAAGTTTATCTCTCGCCATCTATTTGTAGATATATGCAACTTAAATCTAAAAAAAAAAAACTAAAATGAATTAATTAAATTTAATTACTGAATTAATATTTGAAAAACCGTATTAACATCCATTGTCATCCGCTACAATTTAAAAAAAATGCATTTGAACTTGAGTGGATGAATAAAAAGTGTTTTATGAACAATTGAAAATCTGAACAAGATATATATAGGGAGAGTAAGCTAATAGAAGGAATTGAATGAATAAAGTTGCTTACTTTGTAACAATCGTGTATGTTGAGAGATTCTCGACATTCGGCCACGTGACCCACAATACCGGTGCCCCAAGGAATACGGATTTCTTCTTTTTGCTGCATTTGTTCTATGGTGGAACTGCAGGATACGTCGAATAGCTGACTTACGAGACACCTAAAATAATTAAAATCACTCAGAAAAAAATGCCATTTATTGCTTTAAAACAATGCCATTATTTATAATATTGTATTTATGCAATTAATAAAATATTTACCTTAAAAAAATAAAATACTAAGGATGGCGATTTCGTTTACATTTAAGTGGAAAATAAGTCGTTATCGAATACTTAACGCAAAAATTGAAAAATTAACTATCGGTCAAATTTATAATAACTTCTTAATTTCTTAATTGTAGAATTGTGCCGAAAAACACGAGAACGGATTGCGGAATAACAAATATTTAACAATTTTATATAAAAATATTTTTAGTTTATTATTTTTAATTTTTCAGGCCCCGAAATTAGAAATTTTTAATTTCGGGGCTGATGGGCGAGTGGCAAAGTGCTCTGGGGTTCGGTACCACAGGTTTCGGGTTCGAATCCCGACCATGCTATGGATGCTCCTAGAGGTTTGAATGCACTTTAAACCACAGGTCCCGGTCTAATAGGATCGTAGAGCTCAGTGGGGTAGCGTTACTCGCGTCCGTAGCATATCTTCAAGCTACACGTGTCTCCTGGGTAGTGCTAAATGAGGAACAGCTGTGCGTGCAGTCCTTGCTTATGGCATAAAGATAACCGTCTTTCTATTGTCAGCTGCATTAGAAAAATATATTTTTATTTTCAATTTCTTTCATCCAGATATTTAATTAAATTTAAAAAAAAAATCATTTTTTTACCTTTAAGGACTCCAAACTGACATTTTTCGACATATGTAGTACTTATTTCTTCAAATTTTCAATTTCATTTTTACAACATTCATCTTTTCAACAAATAGTGCTACTTGATTATAGATGAAAACTACAATTATTTTTTTCCCAAATATCATGCTGTATTTAAGTTAGGAAAAACTGATTATCGCTCGTTAACGAAAAATATATTGGCTAGAACAACATCACCTGTCAGATCGTAATTACGAGACATCATGTAATTGCGATTTCCTCCCTACGATGTTGCGGAATACAATGTTTCATAATAAAAGTGTGAGATAATACAATAATCATCGCCTTAATTACAGGTGACACGTAAAATAATAACAATCGTAAATATATATAATAGAGTATGCCGTGAAATTGGCATCGTAAAATATATTAATGGGCGGATGAAAAATTTTCCTTATTCGATAATTGTTGCTTTTTCTCATTTTTATTCATCTGCTACGACTGATAAACTGAAAGAAAGTTTCCATATCTAGAGTGGCAGAACTTCAGGTAAACCGGTATCATTCATTTATGCATGTATATTGTTACAATTTTTAAATTTTATGGCAAATGCTGGCCGGTGTTGATACAAAATTTAACCATAAACAATTGTAGTTTCAGTAAAATCGAATGGTTTTATATTAAAAACCACTCGGTAATATAAAAATATATAGAGCATTTAGTGGAAATACTTGACTTCTGGCAGTAAGTAGTTTTAGAGTGACCCACTATACATACTTCGCATATTTAAATGTAAATTAAAAGATGGTTTTATTTAAAAGGAAACAAGTCGATCGCTTCGCTTTATCACTGTATTGTTAAAAATTTTTTTGTATATGATTTTATTAAATAAATTCATTTTCTTATTTAATAAAAATCTATTTCGGTAAATATCTGTTCTAATCCTCTGATATATGTAAATATAAGTAGTAATATCTTCTGCAATATTTCTGTAAGTAGCATTTCTTCCGTAAATATCTTTTAATATCCGTTTTTATAAATTCATTTTCTTGCAGATGAAATTAATTATCACGACAAATTGGTTGAAATTGGTTGATGATTTACTACCAATACAACTTATAGAAGAATTACAATCATCTCAAAGTTACTTATATGAATGTGCTGGAAAAATCCAAGCCATCAAATTGGAGGCCGACCAAATTTATATCTATGAGGCGATTGTTTAAATTGATATATTAAAATTACTCTGTACTACAGCATTAAAATGGCGAATTTTTGGCGAACAAAAATGAACTCATTATATTTTTGCTTACTAATCGCCAATTGTATTGTATCTTTCAGTAAATAATAGAGCTTTTTTATATAATTTACCGACTCATAATTTTTTATCTCCCTGAAATATTTTAAATTCCATAAGCTTACTAATAAGTGTTTCATCTTATTATTTTTTATAATCTTGAAACGAGTTCTCTTTGGGATTATAACTTTATTATTAATAAAAGTTCATAAAGCGATTTATAAAGAAAATGCTTTTGTCTTAAGCTAATTAGACACTGTAAAATAATAAACATGTTGAAAATAATTTCTAAAGAATTAATACATCTCGCATTTTGTTTCTGGTGAATATAAGAAGTTTCAATATCTGGAAGAAACCAAAAAAATGGATATAGTAAATGGCAGTATTTTACCAATTTTCGGATAAATTCCACTTCGTAAATGAAAAAATGACTATATTTTGACTGTTGCAAACCAGCGAAATTTACATACATTTTTTTAAAAGGATCTCCGTTTTCTAGCAAGCCAGAGGTTAAAATAAATAACAGCACCCACTATTTTCTTTTTTTCTTATTCTTATTCCGATGGAGGAAAGAGCGGGCAATTTTCTTAAAGCTATTCTCATATTTCTAGGCTAAAACAATTTCGGAAGCCAAAACTGTTCAAGTGATACTCAAGTTTTTTATGATAAATCAGCGAGATCTTCCTGAACTTTTCTCATATTACACTTTGATGCAAACGCACTTTCAAGATTTACATAAGATCGTAAATAATTTGAAAGAAAAATGAGTGGTCCATGAGGTAGAGACTTTCCCTTTCTTCATTTTGCTAACAGGAAAATAAGAATGGTCGGAAAATGAACAATTGTTAGTAAATTGTATTTATTTAAAGAACCCTTTTAATTATTTCAGTTTTTTTCTATTTAACAAAACATTATGTAATACCTGTATTATACAAAGCCATCGTACTACGACCTGAATGCAATATCAATAAAAAAAATATAAGATATATTGGTATAAATAAAAACAGGTTTTCTATTTAATTTTTAACACACCCATAAATAAAAAGGTTAGTATATTAAAAATATGGTCATACAAAGATTGTATGGGTCTTTCCTTGAAATTTTTGAAATGAATTTAGATATCAAGTAAAACATTAATTTTTTTATATGTATAGTGCATCCCTTCTAAGAGAAAATTGATTACAAATAGATGATTGCCCTGTGGTTCATCTTTAAAAACTTACTCATCTCTTGAATTGGCAGGTTGTAGTAAGTTGTAATACTTGGTATTTGTAAATAAAATGAATTGTGTATTTCACAGATTCGGACATAAAGAAAAAAAAAATGCATGATTTTGTACAAGACCAAAAATATTTTACTTATTATCAAAATCCCATAATCAATTTCAACTACAAATGATGAAAGTATTAATAATAAATTGTTGCCGTTTTCAAATACCGAACACTTTAATCTGAAGTTCTTTACCACAAGAACGCAAAAATATGTAGCCGATTACCCAGGGGTCCCACATTTTTACCCCTAAGAATTTTGCAGTGACAGTCGCCAAGACCGGTATTAGAGATGTTTGCACCCTTCTCTTTTTCTTTAGAGCCCAACGGAACAACATTTCAACTTACGGATCTATCTTACCCACCGTCAATAGAGCCACTGAAGATTTCAATTCGAATCATTCGTCAGATTTGGAATCAGATCCCTTAATTTGGAAGCTCAATACGCTGCTCACCAGGCCGTTTCGATCAATTTAAATAAATATATTAAATCAGAATAGTGCATACTTGCAAGACAAATTCGTATGAAACACAAGCAGAGGTTATAAGAAGGTTTGGTTGTGTTTTTTTTTTTGTACCTGCTTGAGTCATCTTTTTCTCCCTTCACCAGGAAGAGGGAACACCTGTCCGCGTCTGTCAAGATGCTGACGTTCTGCAGGATCTTGTGGCAAAGGCTGCGCAGCTCGAGGTCGTTGCAGATGTCTTTGACCAATTCGAAGATTAGCTCTCGTTCGTCGAGGGACCTCAACTCCTTCAATGTCTTTCGGACCAAATAACCACTGGTGCTGTTGCAGAAGGGCGCGGCGTCCCCAGGAAGAGGTAACGACAGAAAAGTCGGGATGCCATCAGAAGTCGTGTTCAAGATGGGCCTGCAAGTGAGAAAAAGTATTTAAGTTCTTGAATACTAAATGAATACATCCAAGTATATTTTTAAATATAATTTTATTTCGAAAGTATGATATGTATCAAGATATTCAATAACTGGTTTCTACATGAAATATGTCGTTCATTCGCATTTAATAATTTATTGTACCAAATTCCGAAGTTACAACAAAAAAGTAATTCCAATTAAAATCTTGCAAAATCTATCCCCTTTTAGCCATACCTAATCTTATGTCATACCTCATTTTGTCCCCTTCTCACTCGTCCTCATGTTAAGGTTGATTTGGATAATTTAAGCACTCATATAAAATTCAGTGCAATAAATACATAGTTTATTTTAATATATTTTCTTAATCTTTCATTATTTTTATGGCAACTTTATAAAAACGTACATTTAAGGGTATCCTTTTTTTTAAAAATATTTTGATTAATAAGTTCTAAAAAAATACGTTGTATACGTTTCTACACGAAATGTTCTCGATTTTTTAAAAAGAAAGTTTATCATGTATGTACAAGAGAAAAGCAACACAAAATTTTACTAACACATGTAGATAGATAGGTTCATTTATAGTTTAAAAGTAGACCACAAGTTATAGTATCTACCTCTACAATATTCGCACGATCTAATTTAAAGTACTGGTAATGCTATTTTAATCCTAACTCTTGTTTAAAACAAGTTTTGGGATTAATGTAATGCAATAAATTTACTGTCGCATCATTAAAGCGACTACAATTTAGTTCATATTAGAGTTAGTTCGAAGTTAAAATTAGTGGTGATGCTGATTAAGAAAATTCATTCGTTTTTTTTTTTTTTTTATTATTATTTTTTTTTTTTACATTATTAAAACAATGGAGAAAATAATTTGCAGAACTAACAACTAGATTGTGCAACTCAAGCTTGATTCATTCAATTAAAAAACAAAATTTATTCCTGTCTTGCTTCAAGTAAAAAAGGATTACTAATATGGCTGACTGTTGAAATTTTTCTCCACGGAAAAGCCGAGGGCATCTTTAGTCTTTCAAAGCTTGATATCGCTATTAAGAAGCATTTTAAAAATGAATAAAAACCTATTAAACTACTGTAATGTCAGAAATCAAATTCTTTGTGGTTTTTTTATAAGACATTTAACTGTTTGTTAAATCTAAAAAAGAAATGTATCAGATAATTTTAAAGGGCTTGTGCGAGTGGGTGTTCTGCATCCAAGTTACAGTAAACAACCCGTTGCCGAAAATGCTGTCTATCTAGAACATTTTGAATTATTTGCCACGTAAACCCTTTACTCTCCACTCAACTGTAACCGTACCCAGTGTAAGAATTTTCTCCTGGACTTTACAACTTTCTTGTTGGTGGAAGAAGAGGGATTTTGTATCTATATTTCTATTTCTATTACTTTTGTGAATCATTTCGTCATTGTAATGTTTAAATAAACGTATTAAGGAGATTTTTGAATTTACTGTCTACGTCCTGTTCCTTTGGATATCTCATTCTTGCGGTCCGTTTGACTGGAAAGGTAAAAAGAAAAAAATTTATACGAAATTTTTCTAGTTTGACAGATTATTTTGGCGAGATAAACCCGTAGCCTTCACAAGCTTGCTTTCCTAACACAGATAATCCACCAATTTATTCCCTTTATATTTAACTTCGGTGGTTTAGGCCCGAAAACGAAGCGTTGATGCTCTGTTTTCATGGGAACTGTTCAGATTTGTATCAATTTCTAATTACATTAGAGGAATCTAGATTTTCCCAAGATAAATTCCAAAAGCTCAATTAATTTGCAATGTTCATGTCTATTGGTTCTGCAATAAAATGCATTTAGTTCAATTTTAACCTTTTATTTGTCGATAATGTGATATGCTTGAAAGCGGTCAGTACCATCTTCTGCAGGATAAGCTAGAGAAGATTGTTTTATTCAACCATTCAGTTTCTACTAATGGACTTAAGGATCCTCACATGACTTCAGTATCTCATTTCTGAAATAGATTTGAATTTGAACCCAAGTTCCTGAGAATATTTGGGGGTACATTCTTTAACTCGAGGAAAAATCGGATGGAAAATCTTTCATTCAAAACCTGAAATTATAGTTATTTTTAAATTCCTCTTACTTCTGCAATAACTTGATCTGCTTTTTGATGTTAAGTGCAGCACAGTACAGCACCTTTTAAAACTTTGCACATTTCCATAAACTTCGTTTAAGGTCTGTTAAAGAGGATAAATGCTACTTGAGATTGCAAATAGGTTTGGGAGATCTTGAGAAAATGTTGCAATGGTCGAAAAGGTAAAGGAAAATAATTTTTGCGTTCTGAATAATTTTCAACTTATTTTATTATTGAAACATGAAGCTGTGTACATGAGTGAGTGAAATGTGCATTACTATAAACAGCTTTCATTTTAGCCTGAAATCTTTTTGTCTTTCATCATCAAAATGTCAAGAAAGGCATCAATCAATGCATCATCAATTTCTATCATGACTAATTATTCTAGAAAATTTGTTTTCATGGAATAAAGAAACAAAAATACGATCGAATATTCAGCATTGAATATTATTGATTGATAATTGCATTGTTTATTATTATACGATTGATATTGAATTTGATATTGTTGAATGAAAAAAAAAATATTTTGAGAGTGTTCCGAAATATTTGTTGCGTCTTCAACCATTAACTACTCCAAATGAAGTTTTTTTTTTTAATTTCTGCCGTTATCTCTTGCGGATGTATTTGTATTAGGCAAATTCAATCAAATATTTGATTCTTGATTATCTTAGAAATACATTTGAATACTATACTGGTTTGTGTAACTTCAAATTTAAATCTAATTTAGATGCAGTATTTATGAATCTTCTAAATATCCTTGGATTGCCGAATCAACTTTTCCATTAAATACAAATAGATAAGTTTCAAAGTTTCCACTAAATGAAATACAGTATTATTTTGGATAAAATATCAATTTTTAACCTTTACGTTATGCTATTGAAAATCTGTTTGCTTCACGTATACGTTTCCTATAAATGACAGAAAAAAAAAATGAAAAATGATGAAATCATATTTTCAAAGTGACTTCTCAATTTTTCAGTTTTTCTTACTTTTTTGTTTATAAAATTTTAAAACCAACCTCCTCTTAGCAATAATAGAATGCAAAAATAATGTATTTATATTATATCATAGCCGTACAAGAAATGAAATTACGAATGTATTTTATTTAAATTCCTGGATGAGATATTTGAATAAAAGGAGTCGAACAACCCTTCTCAACTGCAACATTTTCATGGAGAGTGTGAGAATGTAAGCTTCTGAAGTTTAATTCTTGCGCCTTCTTTAATTCTGTGACTACACTTGTAGTCACAGAATTAATTTGTCATGAAAATTAATTCTGTGACTCTAAGTGTAGAAAATTAATTACAGAATTAAATTAAGTACAGAATTAATTTTTTTACGAATTCAAGGAGAACATCGTCAATTTACGTGATTTTCTCGTAAATTAAAAGAAATAGAAAAAGTAATTATGAATTAAATAAAAAATAACTAAAAGTCAGATAATCTAAAATTACACAAGTCAGATAATCTACTACACTATTACATTCAAGAATATGAGGCATGGAAGAAAAATATTATTTCAAAGTTAATAATCGGAATTGCATGAGTTAATTTTTTAATAGAAAATTGAACTTTAAAATATAAAAATTTATCATTTTTTAATTGGATTTTCCCTAATGAAATTTTTAAAAATTCTATATGTTATGTTTCAAGTAATGAAAGTGATTATCTTACGACTTCAAGGTTATTCTTAGTACTCTGAATTCCCGAAATCTTCACGTAATAGAATAGAATTGAATGTACTACCTTTAATTCGGTAGCGTGTAATGTTGTATTCTAAATCCATAAGAATTTCGTTTCGAACATATAAAACATATATTAAGAATATTAACGATCTACGAAGGAAGAAAAAAAGAATATATATGCACTATTCTTACAATAAGATAATTTGATTATATCGGCTTATTAGAACAATGGATAAAATCCACATTAATGTTCCTACTATTATGTATTATCATTTTTCTTTATTTACTTATTAATGCAACTTCTTAAAATTAATTTTGATGATATTTAAGAAATGGTTTTATCAGAAAACTTTTCCCATAAAAACATTTTTACCACATTTTGTAAAATTTAATAGACTTAAAGATTGTCAAGATGCTATCAAGATACAAGACGAAAAATATGAACTTCCCTCAGTGTTATACAAGAAAGGAAATATCAGATTAGATATTTTTCAAATTAACTTTCATTACAGATTTATAGATTATAAACGAGTGAGTCAGTCATAATTTCATAAAGTTCAACAGGTACTTTTTTTTTTTTTTTTTACATTCCGATGACATTTTAGGATTAAGAAGAAAAGCTAAAAATGAAATTTTTTTTTTCAAAAGAGTAAAACTTCGTGAATTAGAAGAAATGATCCTATACAAATCATTTTCTTACCTATGCATTATGAGTTTCGATTTGCAATACCAGTTTTTCCATGCCCATGCGTCATGTGTTTCGATTTGCAATACCAGTTTTTCCATACCCATGCATCATGCGTTTCGATTTGCAATACCAGTTTTTCCATACCCATGCATCATGCGTTTCGATTTGCAATACCAGTTTTTCCATTCCCATGCATCATGCGTTTCGATTTGCAATACCAGTTTTTCCATACCCATGCATCATGCGTTTCGATTTGCCATACCGGTTTTTCCATACCCATGCATCATGTGTTTCGATTTGCCATACCAGTTTTCCATACCCATGTAACATGTGTTTCGTTTTGCAATATCAGTTTTTCCCATACCCATGCATCATGTGTTTCGTTTTACCATACCAGTTTTCATGCCCATGCATCATGTGTTGCTATTTGCAATACCAGTTTTTCATGCCTATACAGTGTTTCGATTTGCAATACCATTTTTTCAAGCCCATGTATTGCGAGTTTCGATTTGCAATACCAGTTTTTTCATACCTATGCATTATGTGTTATGAATTAATAACACATAATGCAATTTAACATACATTTTAAACTTTAAAACAAATTATTCTAAATCTATTTGCTATTTCAGCACACCATGCAACATTTAAAGATTACCTTGAAAGGCCGGTTCTACTTTCTAATTCGTGGGCTGATATCTTTCGAACTGGAGTAGCAGCACCAGAATTGGGACTGGTAGGACTAGAATTTGAAGACGAGTTCTCTGGAACCATGCCTTGAGGAGCAGAATGAGCGAGCAGCCAAGAGTCCACCATGTGTCGAGAAGCTTTTCGGACGAAATAATCGTGAACAAAGTGAGGATGCTCGTCCAACCATGATTCCACTTTGTCGATTTCTAAAGAACAGATGAAGGCAATGTTATAATGATGATCAGGGATATTCAAGGAAAATTTTCCAATAGTTTTCTTCCCACATACGAAATATGCATTATCTATACATGAAATATGCATTATGCACACACGAAATATGCATTATCAACACACAAAATATGCATTATGCACACACGAAATATGCATTAAATCATATTTTTTAAATTTCTTTAATTATAAATAATAAATAAGTAACACAGACTAACAATTGTGAAGTCTCTTAATATTTATTTGAGGCGCATTCATAGGGGAAAGTTATTTCTTAACTAACAAGGATGGGCTCAGACAGAAAAAGTTATATTTAAAAGATATATTGAATCATTACATTGACATTTAAAATGGCGGTGGTCACAATTCTTAAATAATTTCAGATTTAAAAGAATAAAAGATTAAATTCCTTTTACAAATCACGATTTTTATATCACAATTTATAAAATTAATTTCTTATAATTACTGAAAAGAATATATTAAAAATAAATATTTAGCCTGGTAATTAATTTAATCTCATATTTAGAATAACGACATCAAGTATGCCTGAAGAGTGAAATAACAAATTTTAACTATTCATTTAAGATGCTAAATCCCTATTTGCAAACTAATCTTAAATGTTGCTAAATCTGGGTAAATAGTTAACTTTCTCAATTAAATTATTATTTTTTACCCATCTATGTTAAGATACAGATGCATCACCTGAAAATAAGAATTATAATGTATTGAAGTAAGATATATTTCATTTGAACACATCTTTTGTTTTATACTTTCAATTTTATATTTCTTTTACACTTGATGTGTGCTCAATGAAACTGAAAGTGCCATTTTTGATCTTGCTTATTAAAAAATATGAATAAACATTTTACATTCTAGAGTAGTTCTGCAGAAAAAGAAACAGAGGTCAATTTCCTGAATGCAAATAAGCAGGGGAAAAACCTTGAAAGTGAAAAACGGAAGCAAAAGAAAAAAAAATTTTCTGCATGTATACCAATAATATTATCTGTAGTAATAAACTTGTGTTTGAAATATTTTTTTGCTATTTAAATATTCTTCTCTTTTATATTTATAATTTCTCGTTCATTTATTTGAATTATTTAAAATAGTAAACAATTTCTTTAATGAAACCGATAAAAATTCCATAAGCAGCCGTCCAATAAAAGTAACTAAACCACTACAAAATTAAAATATTACATATAAAAAGCAAGGTTAATTTATGATTTTATGTTGAAACTATCAAAATTGTTAAATAATGCGTTTTAGGAAAATTATGGATTATTTACCACAAAACTACTAATTGGTTAAAAGATAATGTTTGCATTTATTGGAAAACAAACTTCCTGTAAAATTATGTGAAATATCATCATAATGAAAGACAATCAGTATAATATTGTGGAATATCAGTAGAATGTTGCATAATCAAGTGAAGGAAAAAAAAAGCAATTATTTTTAAAGTTACAGGCAAATAATACCAAGGGGAAAAAAAAAAGAACGATGACATAATAAAAACTCAGAAATTAGTCATGAAGATAGTACTGTTTTATTTGAATTTTTACTCATTTACAAGAAGTAACAGCAAACATCAAAAAATGACATTTATTTATTATACAAAAAATAATAGTATTTCAAGAAGTTATAATATTTTTCATATTTTGAAGTTTAATATACTGTTTCAGAATATCTCTTTATAAAATATAATGGACAAAATAATTTATATTTACTTATAAATCCGTTAATTCAGAATTAAAATACAAAAAAGGAATATTTTTATATTATAAAGAAAATTTTCAAAGCACATTAATGTTAAAAAATATTATGAAATAAGCGTATACTTGATTTTAATAAGAAGCTATAAAGTAAAATTGTAATAAATGAAACAACCCACTAATTTTTTCCCATTAATCCAACATATTAAATATTCACTTATCAATCTCGATGAAAATGCTCAAAGCAATCAATCAACATTTTATATGAGTATATTAATTTAATCTCCCATATTTAATTGTTTTAGTAAATATATTAAATTTCGTTATGTTATATCTAATGTATGATGTGGTAGAAATAAATTAGTGAATTGTGTTAGTTAGTATTAGTTATATGTGTGTAGAATGCATTAGAAGAAATAAAATAAAATATCAATTTAAATATGCTTATATTTATGATATAAAATAGTCGACAGAAAACATTGAATATTAATTCAATATAACTTGTAACAAATCTCATAATTTTTTTCAAATGTTTTACTGCAATTCATTTCACTTTAGATAAGAATAAAAAACAATAAATCAAGATAACTAAAAACAAATTCAAAAAGATTTATACAATTTTTGGAAAAATCTTAGAAAAATTATCGCTGTTTTTTTTTTAAATACTTTTTAAGAGCCAACCAAAAATGACTTGCTTCATTTTAAATGCTCAGTTAAATAGCCGCTATTTAACACTGTAAATATTTTCATAATAGTTGAGAAAACTATAATTAATACAGCAGATTGATTATAGATAAATTAAATCTTATTCAGATCCCAAAAGGTTTTATTTTATCATAAGCATACTTAGAAATAGAAACCAAGTCATATCGCAATTTTCATCTTTCAAAATGTGGGATAAGTAATAAATTATGTCAATGAATATTCAATGCTTTTTTTCTTCCTGTCATCGGTTTTACATCATCATTATAACCAATCATAAATTTTACTTAAAGAGAAGGATTAGAAGTCCACTGAATAACAGGACGAATTCTGAGTAAGCAATTTTCTTCTTGAATATTCAACTACACTTAGTCATTTCCAGTTGATACATCCATAAAATATGCAAAACAGCGTGTAGCTTATTAAAATATTATAAACGGCTTCTTTTGTGTGGTTGGTCTTAAATCTCAATAGCTTCAGCATAGGACTCAGATATCTATTGCCATTGGAGAGGTTGAGTGAAAAGTCTCGCTGACTTCCTCAATCATTCTTATATCATCTATTACATCGGAACACCGTATGCACATTTATCTCAGATCTTTGCTGCTTCCCATTTGCATATGCCAGAGTATACGGTCGTAACATCAGCTACGATACCAATTCATTAAGTATCATAAGTGCCATATTCTGGTAGTTTAAAAAAATGCATTACTAAAATTCTGACAGCTCTACATTTATTGATAACACAGTTTAGTTTAGATTCTCTGTATTCTGTTGGATAAAATATGAAATACAAACATCATCCTCTAACAATATTTTTTTTTTCCTTTTCGATGGCATTTTGAGTTTTGACTTTTGTAATAGAATCACATCAGAAAATTTGCTTCTGAATAAGTGTATTTGTCCAGGAACATTGCTAATAGAAAACACTGTGTTTAAACGATGATTGAAAGAATATTTAAGTATACTTGACAGTTATTTCGAAGTAATCCTTAATCATTGAGGAATTCAATAAAATGTTGATAGGGTTCCAAGAGATTTTGCTATCAGATCTGTTTCTGTACAGGGCATTCATTATATGGTATTGTCCCATTTAAAACTTCAGGAATTTCCTAGCAATCTCCAAATATCTTGAATAGATTTTCTGCAAAGTTAATAACTTGCATGAACTGCTAAAATAGCTGACCATATAAAAAGAAGATCACGTAATTTTATTCTGTAAGAAATTTTTCCCATCTGGGTAGTGGTTTTATCCGTTAACTTTTAATTCTTTATAAAGAGTTTTTCCCCCTCACAGAGCAAACTCAATGTTATAATTCGTTTTATAATTATTTAGTTCGGTTGATATGCATAAATATTATAATTATTCATGCTGTTATGAATTTGCATCTGTTATCAATTGGATACATTGCTAACCTCAACTGTTTTGTAGATTTATGTGGAAATTCGCAAGATGAGGAATAATCCAGGATGCATCTCAGATAATGTTGATATAATACGGTTTTGCAGTTGTACTGTGAACAATCCAATTTTCCACCAAAGGCTTTTGAAGAGGGAAAATGTATATTTGAAAGAATAAAAATTTAATGCAATGATAATTAAATAAGGGAAGGTTTTAATATGAATGCGATCATTGGGTTGTTCTAACAAATAGCAACTCATTCGTAATATATACTATGATATCCAATTTATGATGAAAAAATTCATTTGTTTAAAAGCTTTAAAACATCAAAGTTTAAAAAAGGAGCAATTTAACAAGCAATTAAGTATTTCAACAAGCAAATAATTAACATTTTGCTAATTACTTACTTGTATTTTCATTATAAAAGAAATAATGAATAAAAAAGTATGCAAAACCCCAAAATATTTTACAATTATGTATAATTTTCTTAAGAAAAATTACGACAAAAATTTTTTACTCTTATTTAAAATAAAATAAACTTCTCTTTAATTACCTTTCATATTAGAAATAATTTCAACAAATGCAATACATAATAAACTAAACGCGGGAAAATTAGGCAACTAGAAAAAAATAGAATAACTACATCTAACCGTCTTTCGTTCATAAATTTCTTTAATATATAATCACATGGAAAAGTGAAAATGGATATTAATGAAATATTATTAAACGTAATATTAACAATGAAATATATTAAAGTGTTATTTTTGTACATATTCTTACAATTATAAGTTATTTCTTTACATTTCTTATTTTTTTCATTACTTCGAATTCTATTTTCTTTTCTGATAAACATATTTGTATAAAAAAAAAATTGCTTACTTTAAGAAAATCAATTCATGGCTTATTACAGCAATAATATTTTGACTTTTTTGTTCACAGAAAAAAATTTCTAAAAACCTTTACACTGATTAAAAATCTCAGTTTTACATAAATTCTAAAACGAAAGAAACTTAGCTAGATTTCTTTTTATATACATTTATTACAAAAATACAAACACTAGTTTTTCCAAAAATGTGAAAAGTGAATTTTCATTAAGAATAGACAATTAACAAAATAATTGATATCAATCAAAATAAAAATTCCGCGAGAAATAAAAATATTTTATTATCAAAATTTTAATAATATAACACTTTATTTTTTGTAAAATACATTCTGAATATTATTAATTTTAGTTTTTATGAGGGTACAGTAAAAACTATTTTTAAGCATAAATTTTTAAAAATCAGAAAAGTGAAAATGGATTTTTGAATAAGTTGAACTTGAAAAATTATCGAATAGATTTTTCCTGTCAAGTCAAAATTATTTTCCACAATTATTCAAAGGAGCTATGATATTAAAAACAAAATTATATAACTAATTTGTTCAAAACATTTAAAATTTTACAAAAAAAAAAAAAAAAAAAAAAAAAAATCAATTTTGCAGATAATTCAAATATAAAGACATTATTTAAAAAACTTTCAATATCCTTATAATAAATTCATTTAATTATAATAATTATAATAATTATAAAGAATCAAGCTGTTGCAACAAATGTTTTAGAATGTATTTTTATCACAAATTTCATAGCAAAAACTTGACAAAAAGTACTTAAAATATAAATTGAAAGGTCTAAATTGTGCATATTAAAAAAAACTTATGCAAATGATAAAAGTTGCACCTTGGATTCTAAAGTTAATATATATATATTTTTTTTTGAGATGTACAAAAAAATTCATAGAGATAAAGGCACAAGACTCGTAAAAATTCAGAGAGATTTTAAAAATTAATCTTATTTCTGCTAAATACATATGAAATATAGTGTCTTAGATAAGTTAATTATACTCAGGGTAGATAAGTTTCCTACATTTTTTAGATATATCTCTCCGATATATCTGAAAAATGTAGGAAACTTATCTACCATGCTACAAAACAAGATTCTTTTAAGAATTTAGCTGCATATTTTTTTCTTTACTCAGTGTGTGAGCAATTCTTTTTCTTCTTTTTAATCCATACTAAACATATTTAGAATTGTATATAATTATTAATTGTAATTATTAATAATTATATTGAATGTCATTATATTTTGACACCTTTTTTAAAGAACTGTTTCATAGATAAAGAAAAGCACATAACTTTTAAAAATTATAAGATAATTTTATGAATCTGAAAATTCATTTAACATGCACTGAAGGATGTTCTTTTTGTTTGTATTCTATTCGTAAATGTGATAAAATCTTAACCATGATATTTAATACAATATCGTGGCATTTCTAAAAAAAAAGTCCAAAACAAAAAATATTTATCAATCACAACGAACTATTAAGAAAGAGATTGCAATCATCATAATAAAACTAATTGTTTACTTACAATTATTAAAAGAAGAAATTTTCTTAAAAAATATATGAAAATAGATGGACTAGTAAATTCTACTAACAAGAATGTTTTTTTTTTTTTTTTAAATTTGAGAAGGAAATGATGAAAAAATAAATTTAAAAAAATATGGAATATTCTTTTTCAATATTACATAATTATTTGAATATTTTTAGGGAAAGTTCATGAAAGAGATTATTCACATAATTTTTTTTTCTACCTTGTTCAATAAACTCTTCCTTTAATGACTACAATGTATCCTACACCCATCTTCAAATGAATTTTCTTGCTACTTACAATTATTTTCCAAATGAATTTAATCATATACTATTATCTCAATTTCAATCTATGAGTAATGACATTGATTAGGGGCATTCAGTGATCATTTATCATTGAAAAATACGTTATTCATATATTATAATCATACTAGAAAGTTTGAAAATTATATTATAGGAGAAAAACAGGAAAATTTCAAATGAATAATGCAATTGGTCAATTTAACTGCATTGTAAATTTCTACAAATAACAAAGTTTTAATTTTAATCTTTCAAGTCTTTTGTTTTCTTTTAACAGAGAATAGAAATTGTCTAAAAATATGAAAATCAAAATACTTAATTTCATTAAAATACATAAATGCATAATATAATGAAAATACATAATTTCACAGAAAGTTCGATAACTAATAAATGAATTTATTAATTTCAATAATATTACCTATACCTAATAATAATATCTATTCACACAGTGGGCCATCATAAGAGTCAAAAGCAATTATAAATAGGCAACTTAAAGATATTCTTCAATATAGTATCTTTTCAAATAATTAAGATATTAATGCAAACAATTAGGCATTAAAAATATTTGTTTTAAAAAAATGCTACAAGTAGGAAGAAGTGAAACCAACAAGTACTCACCGGTGCCAACAAAACGTTCCTTCATCGAATTAACGTGATTTACAGCCATTTATTAAACATGCACTCATCGTAGGACTCGCACCACAACAACCGAGAATCAATCGCTTTTTTACAAGTTCAAATCGGGAAGAGGTGACGGCTCGAACGATCAATAGCAAATTTTTGCTTTTCTGATTTGCCATGATCAATCGAAACTCGGTCGCAACAGAATTTTAAATAGTGTGATGCGCAAATAGAGTCGGCTTGCTGTTAATCAGCTATTTGTGACGAATAGAAAAGGAGGAGCTTTCAAACGAGGGATGGATCGCGATTAGCCAATGACTTCAGCTGTGCAACGGGTTCGGAGGTAACAAAAATACTGGACTAACTTCTTACTAAACTGACCTCACGAACAGCTCCTTCAGAAGCGCATATTGGTTACTAATGTGGATCTCACTGAGTGGAATGCCGGTCTCAATCACCACTCCGCCTTCTGGTAGAGTCCCCACTCTCTTGTCTCTACTTACTTTTCACGTGAAACACGTCCCAAAGAGTTAGAGCTTTCTCCTTTGAAATATTCCCTTTTCTTTCTTTCTTTTTTAAGCCTTTCCATTAAAACTGTGGAACTAATACTGATTTCCGCCTAAGGTTATCCTAGCGGAGGAAACGCATGGTTTCATTACAAAAGAATATAAAATTACCGTCTGCAGAATTTTTATTCGTGTGTCAGAGCAGGAGATGACACATTCACTGCATCAAAAATCGCTACCCATAGCTTAAACTTTTCACCTTTATTTTCGCGAATGGAGATCAACAATAATAAAAGTCTTCTGGAGCTCTCTCCCCTGGTAAATATTGTGGGAAAACGTCTTACATCCTCAATTGTAAGTAATTTTTCCAAATGTCGGTTATCTTGATACTCATTTAAAATATACTCAAGTAGCTGGTCCTGAATGAGATTTTGCATATGCTAGTAAGATAATGCTTCACCAATTCAACATCAACTACATAAAGGTTAAATAATATACGCCTACTCAAAGATATGCTGTTTATAGAAGTAATAGCTTTTCTTCTTACAAAGATGGTATGTATTAATTTTGATCATTAACATGGGAATTCCACAAAAAAATTGCATTGAAACTTTAAAAACTTTCAATTCTTTACAAACACACCATGACAAATGAAACTAAGAAGATTGTGTGTCATTGTGAGCAGTATAAAAAGCTGTTATGTGCCATTCCCGAAATACAAACATGACTCTCAGTCTCTAACATCGAAAGAAGGCAATTGACGGAAGATTTATATAACAGCCATTTCTTTTTACATACGATAATTATATATGGTGGAGTAGCAAGTGGTATCAATCTAACTCCGGTGCCTTCTTACCAAAAAGATTAATATGACTGGCATTTCGGAAACAGGCAGCAGTTTTTTCTTTCCCCCGCAGCTGTATTTCGTGACAATCAACCAACCGGTTTGATGCAATACGCGTGCCATTTTTTACCCTCTCTTTCATTCTTTCTTTTCTAGATTAATTAAAGTCATTTTTCGTCATTTTTTTATTTGTATAATTAATTTAAGAGAAATGTTTTAAACAAATATGTTTGATCAATGCCTTTAAATAAAATCCCGCATCCAGTTTGATAAATAGATAAAAATTCTTTGAGAACAGTTTTCATTCAAAACTGTTATTGAAAAGTTTCTCCTTCATTGATAAAGGGCTGCGTTGAGTAGGATTGCTCTGTAGAAAGAACTTCCCTCGCTTCTGGTGAAATATCATTTTCCAACTAACAATAACTTAAAACCATCTCACAAATGAAACATCAGTTTTCAAAATCATGCAAGAACTTTTTATCAATTACTTAAAAAAATATTAAACTTCTGCATTTTGAATTTAGATGAATAATAAATTAAGAAATATTAAAAAAAAATAATAAAAAGGAATATTAAAAATAATATACTTTAAAATATTAACACCATGTTTATTAAAAAGTAATTTTCTTCGTTTAAAAATAAATTTTAAAAGAGTGAGTTTGATCTGAAGTTTTTAAATATACTGCACATAAATAGGCAATAAGAAAATGCATGAATAGGCAATAAGATAAGCGTGAAAAGAGTTCTGGTAAAAATAAATCTTTCAGTAGTTTCATTTGACAAGTACCATTTTCTTGCTTATAACATTCGTAGCAATTTTTTTAAAAAAATATATCTATATATATCAAATAGAATATTAATGGGATTATTTCGATTAACCAAGAGCCTTGACATTTTTTGATATAAATAAAAAATTTTAATTACAATTTAAAAAAAAAAAAAAAAATTAATAAGCAAATATTTGTAACTGACTTTAATAAAAAATTGACTAATGAAAATATTTTAACATTAGATGGAAAAATAGTTGGAACTTTACAATACTGAATAAAAATAGAAAAATATTTGGTCAATTTTGTTTTATGATTTCTAAATAATGTATTTAAGCATTTTATGGTGAAGAATGTGATGCTTTGAATACATATCAACAGCAATTTCACAAACTTATACCAGTTATGGATAGAAAGATTTAAATTTTGCTAATTCCTAAAAAGTATAAGATTATATCTTCTATGTGGGAATTACTTTTATTATAAGAACCAAAAGCTCTTAAATCAAGAGAATGACAAAACGTTTAAAAATCATAATAAATCATATTGTTTAACTGACAGTGTTAGTTATTCTCAGCTTGTTTGACCGCCTTTAAATTGAAATAAAACCCGACGTATGAACAAACATTTCTATAATTTCGTAAAAATAAGTGAAAAAAATAAGAAAGAAAATATTCAATTCTTCAAAAGAAAAGCATTTTGAGTTACAAGGGGTGGAAATGTCGTTAATCGATAACATGTTTTAAGCTGATAGTAAGTAAATTGTTTGATAAAAAAACCTTTTTAAATCCTAAAATTGGCCTCTAACAGAGAATAGACTACAGTATGGTTTATAGAAATACGTCCTTTAATGAAGTTGTATTGAACAAAATTTAAGTTAGAGAATGTACAAAAGTATTGTACAAAAATATTACTTGCAAAAATATTGTAAGATAATTTTAAATTTTGAATGAATAAAGAATTTAAGAGCAAGTCTACAACAATTTCTTTTTTAATGACCTTAAAAACATATATAGTTGCAGATATATTTTTACAATATTATATTTCTCAAAGTATTTAATTTTCTTCAACTTTTCTTATCTCAAGTGACTTGAAAACAAAAAAATTTAAAAAATAAAAATAAAGATTTGTACTACCAGGATTGAGGGAACAGCATAAAGCGAGTCAATTGAACAGCCATCATTTTACTCGCGTTGCTGGAAACATCTCAAGTCAATCTTTGCATAGTAATATTTTAATATTCAAGAATGAATTGCATTGTGTATTTTCTTTATGGTATGTGTTAAAACTGTGAGGGAGTATAATTCTTGCTACTCATCACTCCTGTCATCCCAACGCTAATTGGATGGCAAGTTCCCGTTGTGTTGTCATCACGGTTACCAGATCAGACTTTTATTTTCCCTGTCGGCACATCTGAATGAGTTGGTATATATCGAACTCCATTTAGTATAGAAATAAGATTTGCATGCTGTCTTCTCTTTTGTGGAACTACACCGTTGGATCAAGTGCAGTTAATCACTGTACAGTGCCCGCATGCGTGCTTCAATATAAACAGTGATCATTTTTAGCACTTTCCGAAGTCCTATACAATTATAGTTGTTCCTGTTTCTATTAAAACTCATTTTCCATGAATTGGATGTGAAGTCACTTTTTTTCGCACCTTTTCTCGAAAACTATGTATCCTAGACTATGGTCTTTTGGGACAACTTATGTACTCCGATCAAACATTTGTGCACTGCCCACTTTACGCAGTATTATGCGAATAGCATGTACATCAATTTATTTAAAGGAATATTAAATTTCATTTGCATTGTTTAATGTAGCTGGTGTAATGAAATTATTACATTCAATCAATATGCGATATAGAATAACTAACCTATATTTCTACGCCAATCCATTAATGCATGAATTTAAGATAACAAAACGAAATAAATATAGTTTCTTTAAACATTAATGTTCAATAATAAATCAATTAGTGATAAATTTGAAAATTAATATGAATCCTTTTTTTTCTTGAAATTGAGCATTAAAAGACAACTGCTTTAGCAATCGGTACTAATTTTTGGGATATAGTTTATTACTGTGGAATTTCAATAATAATGATACCAGAGTGGTAAGGCAATGTTAAATAATGTCCAGAATTGTAAAACAAGTAAAATATGGAAAATAGTTCAATTAATATCTGGATAACCCTAATTGTACCGAACTACCGAATTAAACTGAACTTAGTCTTTTATTTTTAATTTTATATTTTTATTTTGTATTTTACTTTTATTTATTTTTAGTATTTTTAACTTTTTTAGAGTACCATCTAAATTTTTGAAACTGTATCTTGTAATTTTGATTTACTAACATTAACGCAACCAACTCCAATCGTAATTATATCTATGAATTAAGATGAGGAGGTTAAGGGGTTATATCCCCATTAGTACTCCGTAATCGGTACGCCAGTTGCCAGTTTTTCTGGATAATTGTTATATTTTTCCGTTCTAATCTGTTTTTTATCTTTTAATCCTTTGAAAAGAATTCCAAGCCCTGTAATTATTTCAATAAAAGCATTTGTTGTTATTTCAATAAAAGCATTTGTTGTTATTTCAATAAAAGCATTTGTTGTTATTTCAATAAAAACATTTGTTGTTATTTCAATAAAAGCATTTGTTGTTATTTCAATAAAAACATTTGTTGTTATTTCAATAAAAACATTTGTTGTTATTTCAATAAAAACATTTGTTGTTATTTCAATAAAAAAAGCATTTGTTGTTATTTCATTGTTATTTCCATAAAAGCATTTGTTGTTATTTCCATAAAAGCATTTGTTGTTATTTCAATAAAAGCATTTGTTGTTATTTCCATAAAAGCATTTGTTGTTATTTCCATAAAAGCATTTGTTGTTATTTTTCAATAAAAGCATTTGTTGTTATTTCAATAAAAGCATTTGTTGTTATTTCAAAAAAGCATTTGTTGTTATTTCAATAAAAGCATTTGTTGTTATTTCAATAAAAAGCATTTGTTGTTATTTCAATAAAAACATTTGTTGTTATTTCAATAAAAAAATTTCAATAAAAGCATTTGTTGTTATTTCAATAAAAACATTTGTTGTTATTTCAATAAAAGCATTTGTTGTTATTTCAATAAAAGCATTTGTTGTTATTTCAAAAAGCATTTGTTGTTATTTCAATAAAAGCATTTGTTGTTATTTCAATAAAAATTTGTTGTTATTTCAATTTTGTTGTTATTTCAATAAAAGCATTTGTTGTTATTTCAATAAAAGCATTTGTTGTTATTTCAATAAAAACATTTGTTGTTATTTCAATAAAAGCATTTGTTGTTATTTCAATAAAAGCATTTGTTGTTATTTCAATATTTCAAAAAAGCATTTGTTGTTATTTCAATAAAAGCATTTGTTGTTATTTCAATAAAAACATTTGTTGTTATTTCAATAAAAGCATTTGTTGTTATTTCAATAAAAGCATTTGTTGTTATTTCAATAAAAACATTTGTTGTTATTTCAATAAAAATTTGTTGTTATTTGTTGTTATTTCAATAAAAACATTTGTTGTTATTTCAATAAAAATTTCAATAAAAGCATTTGTTTGTTATTTCAATAAAAAACATTTGTTGTTATTTCAATAAAAGCATTTGTTGTTATTTCAATAAAAACATTTGTTGTTATTTCAATAAAAGCATTTGTTGTTATTTCAAAAAATTTGTTGTTATTTCATTTGTTGTTATTTCAATAAAAATTTGTTGTTATTTGTTTGTTATTTCAATAAAAGCATTTGTTGTTATTTCAATAAAAAGCAATTTCAATAAAAGCATTTGTTGTTATTTCAATAAAAATTTCAATAAAAGCATTTGTTGTTATTTCAATAAAAACATTTGTTGTTATTTCAATAAAAGCATTTGTTGTTATTTCAATAAAAACATTTGTTGTTATTTCAATAAAAGCATTTGTTGTTAAAAAAGCATTTGTTGTTATTTCAATAAAAAATTTGTTGTTATTTCAATAAAATTTCAATAAAAGCATTTGTTGTTATTTCAATAAAAGCATTTGTTGTTATTTCAATAAAAGCATTTGTTGTTATTTCAATAAAAGCATTTGTTGTTATTTCAATAAAAACATTTGTTGTTATTTGTTGTTATTTCAATAAAAGCATTTGTTGTTATTTCAATAAAAACATTTGTTGTTATTTCAATAATAAAAAATAAAAGCATTTGTTGTTATTTTAATAAAAAAAGCATTTGTTGTTATTTTAATAAAAACATTTGTTATTTTTCAATAAAAGCAATTGGTCGACTTTATTTTCAATGTAAAAAAAAGCTTTGTTATTTCAAAAAAGCACAACGACCGATAAAAAAAAAAAAAGCATTTGTTGTTATTTCAATAAAAACATTTGTTGTTATTTTAATAAAAACATTTGTATTTTAACTAAAACAGTCAAATAAAAACCCATTTGTTTTTGTGGTCGGGATATGTAAAAACGCTTACAAAGCACAACGACCGATAAAAAAAAATTACATAAAACATTTTGAAAAAGAAATTACATAAACATCTTGAAAGTAGATATAAAAATACATAGTTTGCAACACATTTAAAAATACTTTTCATGTGGCAATTAGGAATCGTATAGAAAAAGTCCAACATAGAAAACAAATAAATCAAAACCTCCCGATGTAGCACTCCCTCACATCTAATAACATTCGTGGTAATGGGATAATATATCAGATGGGTCATATGTTGAATTTTTTTTTTTAATTTGTATGCTATTTTGACAGCCATCTTCTTTTTTTTAAGATACATTTTTTAATTATTTTTTATTCATAACACAATATTCGTTTGATTGATACACAATATACATTTTTTATATTTACAGCGCAAAAAAGATTAATAAATTAAAAATAAAAAAAATCGTACAACTCAAAAAAAGGACAGCATAAAAACAGATTTGACAGTGCTTTTACTTGACAGAAATTGATCACCAACTAAATGTATTAAAATTTTTGTTACACATCAATTAAAATCTAATGTTTTACGTATAATAAATATTATGTTGCAGTCGACTGTTGCTTTTTCATTAGTACTTTATAAAATAGACCATTTTCATATTTTTTAAAAACGGTCATCACTTGGTTAGATTTAGATCTTTAAAATTATAAAAAAGACAGATCATAACATGAGATATTTGATTAGAAAATTAAATTGTTTCAAGCATGCAAATTTAATGTTGGAATCACATTTTCAGTTTCTACTCCATATTATATAATACTTCCTTGGATATTATGGGATATTTAACATGAATTGTTATGTTATGTCTTGTAAGGTGTGGATAGTATATTTATTAAACCAATTAAGCACAAGTAAAGATAACTTTCACACTATATGTAATGAAACGCAGGGCCAATGTGAATGTATGTTTATTAAGTTTGAGTTAAAAGTAATAATTTACAAATATATAAAACATCATGGTCCTGAGATAACCTTGAAACATAGTTATTAATGCTAATTTCAAGTAAGTACACGTCCATTTATTATCATAAAATAAGATAATATAAAACAAGAACGAATTGAGAAGGTTTAATTCGGTGTCTTTGAGTAAAGTGTGCTTATTTAATTCAGGTTTTATTTAAAAAAATTCGAGGTCACGAAATCTTGAAATTCATCTGTGTTTAAGTTCTTTTTAAAAATCAATCAAATGCAAAAAAAAGACTGTAAATATAATGATTAATATTTTTCAATCAAATTCTAAAATTATTAAATGGATTTGAATACTCATTTTAAATTCAATTCAAATTGCTACAATTAAATTTCTCCCATTAGATCTGAAGGATTAGAGTGTGTGATAAAGTGTGCAGACAAGGTGTCACGTATGAAACCGTGCGAATTAATTGGATCAGATAAAAGTAGTCAAATGCGTTTGTTTTGATCAAATCTATTATGGTTAAAAACAAATTCACTGATGAATTACTTCCGTTATTCTTTCAACTCTGTCTGGCATGCAGTGTAGCAACTTAAAACAAATTTATACCTAAATTACATTATTCATTATGTTAACTTTTGTCGTACAATTCCTGCTTGAA
Organism: Caerostris extrusa; assembly: GCA_021605095.1. Lineage (NCBI taxonomy): Eukaryota > Metazoa > Arthropoda > Arachnida > Araneae > Araneidae > Caerostris > Caerostris extrusa. Next base: position 29,871 of record BPLR01005634.1, on the reverse strand, counting down.
AACCCTATGTTGAAAATTGTCCAGAAATTTTCAATATGATTTAAATCAGACTAATTATATTGTCCAGATTAACATATTTGGTTCTATTCTTTGTTTTTTTTTTCTTTTCTTGATGTAAAAAATTGATCAATCGTTCAATCAGGAGACTAATACTAATGATCAGAACTAATAAGAACAGAAAAATACCCAGAATGTCTGAAGTTGTTCTTTGTTCCAACAACTTGAGCATCGTACATATCTCCTTCTCCTAACCTTGCCCTTGGATAACGAAACAAGTTTTGTTTGAAAGTCTGACTTTTCTTCAATCCTTGACTGTTTATTACATCTCTTCGTTGTTTTTATCGACACAATAAAACACATGAATAGTTTTCACTGAACTTGCGTTGCAATTCACCATCTTGCATCAAATCAATGTTTTCGAAAGCTTGAAAAATTTCAGCCAAAACAGCAAGCGATTTTAAATATCTTAAAATAATTTTTAATTTTTTGAAAAATAAAAAAAATAAATGGTTCTGGAATAATAACTATTTTTCTGATATCCAATTATATATCCGCTAAACAGAGTATTTAAGAACCAATTTTTTTTTTAATTAGGAATAAGAGCCCTGTTAACATTTTTTAAATATTATCTGCCTTTAAAGTAAAGTGTAGTGAAATGGGCTTAAAACAATACCAATGTTAAATCAATTATATTTATAATAAACTATATGCATAAGGAAACATTTGTGAAATAAGAAAAGCAATTTGCAGAAAACTTATTACAACTTGATTGTTAAAAAATTATATGAAATTAGTAATATAATTTGACGAAAATTGATCATTAATAGTTGTAATGAGTAATATCCGATACAAATTTTTTAACCTAAAATAGAACCCAAATAACTATTATTTCATTGATAACTGTTATTTGTTCAATCTTGCAAAATAACATTGTTCAACTCACTAATCTTCAAGTTAGTAGCATCTATACGCTTCTTAATTACAGCTTTTACTTAAGTGATCCACATTCCAACCCGCATTGAGAAATTTTCTACTCCCTTCAGTGTTTAACTACCCTAATATGTCAAAATCGTTATAATGACAATTTATCTGCTAATTATAGCTTCAATTCAATGAGTAAAGGACTCAAATCGCGTTATCTTTGACGATTTTCTTTTATCAAAAATAAAAGCTTTATTTTTTTTTGCAAGCTTTTTTTTTTTATTACTATTTTGGGGGTACTTTTCTAAGGAATAAAATTCTTAGTATATTTATAACATTTTTCAATGAAATGTTAATAATATTTCAGATTCAACTTTATTTCGAATATATATACATCTTAATAGGTACTCCCTTCTTCATTAATGCACATTGATAAGTAGTTAACAACTAAAAATGCAAATATTATACATTTCTACATAAATTTTAAAAACTTGTGAAAAAGAGGGGTTGAGTTTACGATTACACACTATATACTGCATCCCAAAGTAGGCGATACAACCTCTATAGGAGGTAGTTGAAAGTTAATGGGCGGAAATAATATCTTCAGGTGTAATTGGGGAGGGGGTGCTTAAAAAAATAAGGGGGCAGCGAAACTAAAAAAAAATAATAAAAAGCTAAAAACAGCATTTCTTTTCATCTTATTTAGTAAAACGCGTGTTTAGTGTAGTCATAAATTTGAAAACGTGATGAGAAATTAGTGAATCTGGTACATTAATTTAGATGAAAATCGTAACGAATTTGAACTAATCATTTTTTACCAGGCCGGTAACCAAGCCAGAAATAAATTAGAATAATTTGAGAAAAAGATTTCCTACAATCGCCAAACTAAAAAGACTTAAAATAGAGAGTTATTGTGCGGACATTGAGAATTAAAGTAATTGGTTTCATCAATTCCTTGCCCAATTTCATTCATTGTATGAAATATAAATGCAGGCTAGTTCCTCTTGGAGTTCTTAAGTACGTTCTTTTTTTTCAGACTTAAAGGAGTAATTGGTCATAAGAACCTAGGTATAAGGGTGTCGAGAGTAAACCAAGCATCCCTTTTCCAAAATGAAACAAACGACACCTATCCAATTATTTTCAAAATATCTTAAAACTTTAAAATTTATTATAATATTTCGATTTACGAATGTCTTGTTTCAAATTTCAAAGATAGTTTCCTAGTTTGGAACATTAACAAGAGAAAATAGAGCAATATGAAAATATTGCTCTAATATGATTAATGATTTTTAATATAGATAAATTGTGAATTCTTATTTAGAAACGAATAACGTAAATTATACTTTGTTTTACTGAATTTTTGTTTGTTTATAATAACATTCTATAAAGGTGAAAAAGATTTTAAGATCATATGACATGAGAATTTTGAGTCTTGAAGCATTCGTGTAGGCTTCACTTCTTTGAACACACGACAGAAGATATTTTATACAATTACGAAAACCATCTCAAAATCATTTTGAATGGTTATATCAATTCCGTAACTGAATTCAAGACAGATAATCTACACATAAAATGCCAGTTTTTCAGGATATTGAGAGCTGACAAAGCATATAAACCCTCTATTAAATAGTCTTCTTAACTGCATTCAGCTTGGAATATAAATGAGTAGTCATTAATTTCAATTTTCAAGCATATATAACTTTTTATTACCAGATAAAGATAAAAGAATTCGTGGTCAGTGAATGTGGAAATTTAAATGAAAATAAAACGCTTATAGAATAGCAGCTAATTTAATTTAAACAAAAAAACTTAAGCACCTAACACTTACGTGATATTGGAGTTTAATTTCCTTTTTTTTGTTTTTTTTTTTTAAATGTAACCAATTAAGGTTCAGTTAGGGTCCATCCCAGACTTAATTTTAGGTTTTTCGATTATGCATTTGTAATGCCATTAATATAAATTAATGTCCTTAAAAAGACATTAATCAACGTTATAGACATTAATCAACGTTACGACATTAAAGACAGTCATAAGTCGTTACTAATTTTATACAATTAAATGCATTTTCTTACAGAAAAATATTGTTTCAAGACAGAATTGCTGAGGAAAAAATTTTAAAAATTAAATAAATTAAGTTTGTTTTATCAATTGCATAAAATATAAAAAAGATACAAGAGTATTTTGTACAAAAGAAGAAAAAAAAATTTTTTTCTAGTATAGCGCTGAAAAGGAGAAGAAAAATATGCCAATGAAATTGATAATAGCCTACAATAATGTGAAAATAATTATAAGTTCAACATGAAAAAAAGAATGAAAAATGAAGGACATCCAAAATTAAAACAAAAACGGTTCCTACAAACGGACAATTTCTTTCAGTTAGATCCATTAAGGAAAAGTACTAAAAATTGTCCTGTAAATAATAATTTAATTTTTAATTTTTTTGGTATTTGTAATTTTAGTTATTTTTTCAAGTATTTTTAATGCAACGGGCATCTTACGAGGCCAACTTGATCACGCATAATAAAATGTATCAAATTTTTATATGTAAAAATCAAACAAAAAAAATTTAAGCACGATAAAAATTAATCACACTGCATTCATTGAACAGTTAGTTGCCTTAATATAGGATTAAAATTTTGAAGTATAAATGACTTAATTTTTATTAATATTAGTTATATTTTTAAATATGCATGACTAAAAATATAGTTAGTAAATATATGTTTATACGACGAGGCTTGCATATTTAAATGGCATGGCATACTACTAGCAATTGGCATGTTTGATGTTCTTACATTTTTTAAAAATTTTAATATCGATATACTGAATTTTTTTTTTTTTTTAATTTAGTTACTATTCATTAAAAAATGCTTTTAAAAAAGCTATTTATGAGTTACACTGATTTTTTATATATATTTTATTTTTATACAAACTTCATAATGAACACCAAAGTAACAACAGCATTAAAAATCATTTTAATAAAATCATTTAGGGCATTTTAAAAATTGCCAAGATTCCTTAGTAGTGGTTTTTTTTTTAATTTCGTTTAATTTGTAATTATTTTTTAATAATGTTTAATTTTTAATGTTAAATGCAATTCTAAAAAGTCAAATGCACTCGGAAAAGCTTCAGTTAAAAAAAAACTTTAGGTTTTTACTAACATTCATTAATATTTGAGATTCTTGACTCATCGTATGAATGTCAACTAATGGTTTCAATGTCTTTTAATTTTAAATGAAAAACTTTCTGTTTGCAAATTTTTTTTTAAATTTACGCAAATCTAAAATGAAAAAGGTACGTGCTGTTAATCCTTCCTCTCATAAATAAACAACCATTTTAATTAAATGTCTATAAATTATACATGCACTAGTCCAACCACAAATGGCCACTAATAATTAAATTACATGTTTCGCTAATGTTTATTAGTGTATTTTTTACATTTAGTTTATAAATCATAAAATAATCACAATATTTAAAAAAACAGTGTTCCTTCACTCCGAAGTCATTTATGTTGTAAACCCCTTATTATTAACTACTAATCACAGAGATTGCTCCATCTCACAAATAAGCACTCTTATTCTTGCTTTCCTCATTTACCACAATTACCAAATTATTACACACGCAATCTAGACGCAAGAAGGAATACCTATGATCTAAAAATCAAATGAGATAAACTGATTGCTGTAATGCGATTTTCTGTCAACACAACAGTCTGTCAGAGACACAAAAATCAGTCACAGTGTCAAAGTTAGTCAATCAAAGCGAGAAGAAAATCGTGGTAATTAAGGACACATTTCTCCAAAGAAAAATTAGACATTCAAAAACATGAATAAAATTTAAATATCAAGAATCAAACAAAAATAAATTCAGAAATTAATAAGGAAAATTTAATTAGTTATTAGGAAAATTTTAATGTTTTTTGAAAATGTTTTTAATTATCTTTGAGTGTTAAGCTCTTTCAATAGTTTTATTTAAATAACTATTAATCACTTAAGTTTAGTAAACACAATCAGATTAAAAGAAATTTTATTAATGAATATTTTCTTGACATGGAAAAAATATGTTTAGTTTTTGAAATAAATGGAAATACATTATAAAAAATTCCAATGTTTAACTCAAAAATACATTAAATGCAATGAAGTTACTAAATACGTTCAATTTTAAAAATAGAATTAAATAACTATATTCATATAAATTTAGTATGCACATATTAAAAGACGTTTTGTTTATTCCGTGTCAAAATAATGATTATCATATTTAGCTTTTCAAATAAATTGAACCAGTAAATTATAAAAAGTTCCAATGCTCAACTCAAAAAATATGTTTAATACAATGGAGTTAAATCTATTCCATTTTAAGAATACAATTAAATAGCTATATTCAAATAAGTGTAGTATGTACACATTAAGAGAAGTGAATACAATTAAATAGCTATATTCAAATAAGTGTAGTATGTACACATTAAGAGAAGTTTTGTTTATTCCGTGTCAAGAAAATAATTCACATATTTAATTTTTGAAATAAATGGAACCAATACAATATAAAAAATGTTAATGCTTAACTCAAAAATATGTTAAAATGGAATAGATTTAGCAAATCCATTTTATTTAAGACTACTATTGTACACTACTATGATGTTTTGAAAAAAAAATTTAGGTATTTTTGACTTCACAATCACTCTATCGAGTCCTAGTTCAGAACGGAATTTAATGCTATTTGTTTGATCTAACCTATTTACTGTCAGTTTATATTTGATTAATATCTTCATTTTGTTTTTTGTTTTTATCCAAGATTAAATATTTTACTTCTATGTACGACGACAAGTGTGTATAAAAACATACAGATTCTCACATAGGTGGATAGCAAATTGGTGCTTAAGAACTAGATTTTATCTCACGGTCAAAAATGAAAACAGATGTCGCAATTCCATTACAGATATATTGGGAACTCTGTGTAATTACGTTCTGATAATTGGGATAGAAGGACATTTCGGACATTATACCTTTTGGAATTTGTCAACTAAGAGCGATGGTGAGAGAGACACAAGCACTAAGTAGGACGATGAAGATTACACTAATGCCGCTAGTCATTTGTGAGCCAGCAATTTTCTTTACATAGTGTCATTTGAGGGACAGAAAAATTGTCGCAAATTGAGTTTGGTTTCTTGTCATAATTGTTTAATTGTATGCAAAGAGGAATAAAATGACATTAAATTGGTTGACTATATGTCATCTGTCCAATTTTATTATACGTTCCTTTTTTTTCCCAGACTTGTCGAATACCACAGATGAATAATAATACGCAGCAATTACCTCAAACTGCAAATCCTTTGCAGTGATTTATACTTTTGTGGTTGAGCTCAAGAAAGATCACTGTCACTCGGGGTTTATTTATCTTAACATTCGAACTATATTACATTCTTTTGGAGAGAAAATCCAGAAATATTTATAAAAAAATCTCTTGAAGAATTTGAATCATTTTTTCCTATTTTTAACCTAAAAGGTAAGCTCTATCCTTATATTATTTAAGCTAGAAGAATGGGATTCTTTATGAAAGAACATTAAGAAAATTACAATTTATAGGAAGAAAATTTATTAATTACTAGATCTCTCAAAGTCATACAAAATAAAGTTACATTTTAGTTTATTAAAATTGAATAAGTAATTGACAGATTTGATTGGTAATTGACTAATTCTGCTACTAATTTAATTCCACCCCGATTATAATGTTTACCTTTTAGAAAACTATTTTTGAATACTTCTATGGAATTCTTTAATAATTAACATAGTCAACCAATTAATAGGTATTCAAATATTTTCGGTACTTAGAAGATGCATATCAGTTAAATTCAATAAGTTTTAATGCAAAAATTAAAAAATAATAAATATAGATATTAAATTTTTTTTTAACACTTATTAATTTAAATCTGAAAATACATTTATAATATAAATTTCGATTAATTTATACTATGTTATTTTCGATTTTGATCGATTTATAGTAGGTTCTTTTTAATTGTTCAAGGGAAACTTTAGAATAGTATGTTTGGGACAAAAATGAAAATGCTATATTAAATGAAATATATTTGAATTCAAATCTAAATATCGATTCTCTAAAAGTATTTGATGCATTTTTTAAATAAAACACGATTTATACAAAATACTTGTTTCTTTCACAGATAGTTTTTTTTTATTTATTTGAAGTCAATAAGGATTTAGAATGTCATTAATTAGTTTAGGATGAAAAATGAACTGAAATGAAAAGGTATGGCATTTTTACTTTTAGTACAGCGTGCCTTGAGGTATTAAATAAAACAGAAAATATTATTTACAACTCATTGGGACAAGAAAAAAAAATATTATTTACAACTCATTGGGACAAGAAAAATTATATTATTTATAACTCATTGTGACATAATTTTATAAAATATTTACGATACTATAAAGGTTATTAAGGCAAACTAAAAGTACCTTCAACCTTAGTGGCCATTTCTTATACTGTTACGAGAAGGCCAAGCCTTAGAATTCTAATGTGAGAAAAACAAAAAAACTAAACAGCTATCAGCAAAGAAAAATCACATTAATTGAATTAATTCTTAATTGAACATTGACTTAATGTGTTTTATCTAATGCTCAGTGGTAAAATAGGGATCGTGTTCTAAGTGAAATGAAGTTATGTCTTCGAATGACACAATGGGATCATTAATAATTTATTAGTATATATAATGGTTGCACTCTAATCAAATTTTCATGAGCATTAATTCTCATCGATTATTTATGTGTGTTTGTAATTGAACTTATTATGCAAATATATTAGATAATTCAAGAGAAAGCTGTCGTGGCGATAACAGGTTGCCATAAGCCCTACCCTATCATTTGGACAGGAATTTAGAATTCTAAATCTAAGGTGTGTATGTCTTCACACAACACATTTAGAAGTAAATGGATCTTTATTTTCGGTAAGAGCTTATTTATGAAAGCAACATGTTTTTTTTTTCCATGTAGAATCAGTGTCAAAAATACTTTCATGTAAATCGTTTACAGAACTTGTGATTGAATGTTGAATTATGGATTTATCCTGCAGTTCAAATGGAAATTTTTCGTTTATCGATCAATAGAGTTATTATTTCAGTAAAGCAAATGTTTATCTGAATAATTTTCTTGAGGAAATATATGCATTGGAATATTAAATTTTAAATAAAAACTTTGCTTTAATAAAAACATTTAAAATTAATTAAATTTAGGGATACAATATTTTAGTAGGTTAATATATTACATGTATTACTGTGTTTTTGACAAATTTTTTTGAAGTTTTGTATGTCAAGTTATTTTTTTTTTCTAAATATCTAATACTGGAACTTTGTAGAAATTTTTAAAAAGCGAACACTCTTAGTGAATATAAACAGAATAAGTTAAAGAGTTTATGATTTTTGATGTAAATTTAAAAATAAAGGACACTAAAATTTTAAATTTAAAGCTGATAGATTAAGGCAGTAAAGTATTTTTATAATAAAAATTTAAATATACAAATAATAAAATTTTATATTAAATTTTATTATTTGTATATATTAATATAATATACTCCTCAAAAGTAAATCAAATTAATATTAAAATTAAAATATATTTTGTTCACGATTAATTAAAGCTTTATATATAAAAATAAAAATATTCGAGCTAAACGGAAACCATTAAATTTTGAAGTTAACACGTTATAACTTTTCCTATCGAAATATCAATCCTTTGAACTCATACGACATTTTTGATCAACACTATTATCCAATTTTGCATCATTATGTTGTCAAGAGATGGGAGAAGCCTTATTATTTTTTTTTACTCATGATTTTTCATGCCTGACCAGTTTAAAATTAATTGTTATATACTTTTAACCAACTTAATTTTTTTTTTTTATAATTTTAGTTTTCGTGTAATTAAGTCACGTCGTTCAATTTTTTGATTCTGTGTATCATATGTAGCAAAACTGTCAACTATGTCAATATTTCTTGCATTTTTTTCATGGTCGAAAAGTCAAAAATGCTGTACAGCTAGATAGAGTCAAATATGCAGGATTTTAGTATGTATTTTTGCTTTGATAATCATTTAATTTTGCTGTCAAAAAGGAGAGTGAGGAGTTTTATACCAAATTTTTCCCATGACATTTCATTTTTCTAAGTAAATTGTGAAATAAAGATTGCATCACGTAATAAAAATGCGATGTTGAATAGCACTATAGTTGAATTTATTATTTGATATTATGTTTGATTTGATTTGATTCCTATGCGATTCGCATAAAGATAAAGCCTTTGTTTTACCGATTTTATCTATTCATAAATCACATGAGAAAAACTTCATTTTTTTTAAATATTCTATACGCATATTCTTTCGGGTATTTTTTATATTCTATTTTATAAATGCTTGAATGTCCCAATTTTTTTAAGAAACAAAATATTTTCGATTTAATGGTGTTTGAAACTTCAGATTTTTATGCAAATTATTACTTGCATAAAATATATTATTTTCATATAGGTTTACACTTTGAACTTAGCCGATAGGCTGAGAAGCAATATTTCATATAGGTATAGTACCATGCAAAAAATGTTTGTTTATTCAATTTTGTGCATATGATTTATTACGTAAAATCAGTGATTGACAACTCATTTGGCTCAACAACAAACGATTACGAATACTATACATCAGTGCAAGCAATAATACATATTTATTTTGATTTTCTATATCTAAATATTCATAAAGATATGATCAAAAGACCATTCTTAAAACTGCTTTGCACTCTAAAACCAAGCGTTCTGGTTGCTGCACCTAGTAAGAATTTTCTAAAAATTTTATTTTTTTTGGACTACTAACACACAAAAGTAGTGCTCTTTTATTTAATAAATTGCATTATGAAGAAATATAATGTTGTAAGTTATATAAAGAAGAACTGTATTTAAATTCTGCATAACAAAGTTGATACAAAAAAATTCAGTATAAATTTCACATCAAATTAACGACTACATTTAAAAATAATGCAGTCTTGCTTAGACTTCAATATTTAATTAATAACAACAGATTTCTTAAAACTATTTATCATTACATCCCAAAAAATAATTGTTTCCAATATTAAACGAAGTATTATTCGGCAGTGGTGACTATTTCAAAATTAGTTATAATATTAACAATTCTTTAACAATTTTTGTGTAATGCTGTTTGTATAAATTAACCAATTTGGCTCCTTCTCCATTAACAATTATATTTCATATTTTTATTTTGCGAAACAATTTAAAAAAAGGTTAAAAGATACAAATCTATAATTTTTTTTTTTTGGAACATTGTGGGACCAAACTTTGATTTATTCAAAAATACATCACATCAGGGTGGGTTTTTTTTTAGCTTTTTTCACAACCGATTCGAATTATACTGCCAATTTCGCAAACATAACCAAAGTAGTGGAACAAGTGCTCTTATGAAAAAAAAAAAAAAATCCTATACCAGTTCTAATGCATTATCGCCACCAAAATTCGTATGTTGAGGTGAGATAAGAATTTCACTTTTAGATGGCGTACAAGTTGAATTATGAATACCATATATTTTCTAACAAAGATATCAAAATTTTAATCTCGAGTATATGAATAATAGGATAATAAAAGCTGTAATAAAAGAGATGCACCTTCGTGGTGGTCGTCGCAAGCCTGCCCGTCGGCCGCGTTCCCGTCGCTGGACTCGCCCATGATGTCGGCAACAGGCGGCGTCTTCTTAAGACCGAGGGCCGACCCTCCACGAGGATGCCACGCGGGTTGCCACAGCAGGCGCCACAGGCTTCCTTTCTCGTCCTTCGCCAGCCTGCCTTCGTTGCCCTTCCGCAAGGTACCTGCAACACAAACAGATCGACTTCAGTATACAGCGTTCAAAATGGATTCAGAGAGTTTATTTTATCATTACCATTTAAATTGTGCGCAAAGAGGTATGTAAAATAGACTCAATTTGATTTCAAAACATTCAAAATTCTTCATCAAGTTAGTGCAAGTTATAATAAATTCCATGGTACTACTAATGATATATTGATTTTTTAAGGGTCAGAAAATATTTACCAAAAATTAGCAACATAGAGAAAGGGTACTAACATCTTAACTGAAAGAAGCTATGTTTTGGTATATTTCCGTTAAATGATTTAAAACTATACTTTAATTTAAAATTATATACACATAACTGAATGAGTAAAATGTTTTTTACTAAACAGACATTCTATTTCAGCACAAAAAGATCTCCAAAAGTAAATATACAGTAAAGAAACAGTTACCATTTCTTTCAACATCAACACCTACCTGTAAATTTACATAAAATTTGCACATATTTTAAAGGTTTGGAACTTATCTTAAAAGTTCGTAACAACTTCCTACATACATTTTACTGACAATGTGTGGGAGAAGTGTCAACTTCTCCATAGAAATAAAGTGAAAATGTCTAATTTAGTCACTTAGATCTTAAGATTGAATAAATATAAAAAAGTTAAAGCTCTCAAATTGTCAACTCATGTACTAGAATGAAAGAGTACTGCAATATTTTTGATAACTTTATCAGATGCAACTTCATACTAAAATATTCAAGTCTTAAAATATAAAGATTACAAATTAAAATTGCATCTTACAGGAAAGCATATTGTCAATAAAAATTTTGTAGGAAAATGCATTATAATCAAAGCAAAAGATCTACGCTGATAAACTTGAAAATAACATTGAAAATTCATGTTTTAACAAAAGTTTACCAGTTTTAATAAAAAAAAAAATATTCCACTCATTAAATTAAAAGAATCTCTTCAATATAATAAACTTGAACAAACACGCTAGGTGAATGCTAAATTCTATATTATTAACATATTAATACAATGTTACTGAAATTATAGGGTGTGAGAGAATAGATGTATTGCAAAAGGAAATGCAGTGTACTTCCTATCGATAAACAATAGTCTTGAACAAAAGATAAACGAAAAAATTAAAATTAAACTCTTAGAAAGGCAGAATGAGACAAATGTTTATATATATAAACAACATTAATTTTATAATTAACGAACAACTTTCAGGGGGAAAAAATGATTAAGAAAAAAAAAAAAAGCAGAAAGCACATTTATATAATAAAATTTTGATCATACTGGTAGTGCCTCGTTTAAAGTTTTGTAATATCACTTCATCCATTTTTAAGATTGGATATATGTTATATATGTTTTTTATGAAGGGAACTCTGTATCTAACGTTCAGAGTTAACGTTTCAAAGTTTCACTAGCCAAAAATGTGAACGCAATTCAAAGAACCTCAGTTTGCATTTTATTTCATGAGCACAGTTTGTTTCTTTATTTATTGACATCAATGCATTTGCTAAACGTTATTAAGTTGTGTTATGTGTGGTAATTAGCTTTTAATGGCTACATACTTGAACCTTACGTTTACTCTTTCTATGAATTCTTGATGTGCTATTTTTCTTGTAAAATCTATTCAATTTTAATCAACAATAAAAAGGCCATTACCTTCCCTATTTTTTAAAGAAATTCTTCAAATAAATTCTCAAAATGAAATTAATATCTACGAAAATTCCTAGACTTACAATTTTTCAAAATTTTAATATGCATTAATTTTCGAAATAAGATATCGAAGAAGAGCTAAATAAAAAATAAAAAAACACGAATTCGAAGGAAAGACCATTAAGGCGCATAGAAATTCCAATTTTACGTTAAAGCGCATGAAGATATGCTGATAACCATTATTTTAAGCAATAAATGTCGTAGTTAAATTCGCATGTTACTTTAAAATGTCAAGACTTATTCTTATTCCTTACAGCAGAACAAACAAAATTAAAATGCAGCGATTAACCATTAACTATTAAAAAAAGAACTAAATTAAAAAAAACTGGCATGGTCAATAAATTACTCAAAAAAGAATTCAAGATTTTATCTATGAATAGATTTTGTTAGCTATCAATTTTACTAAACTTTTAAAATACGTGAAATTTTGTTTGTATTTAAATTTTTATATATAGTTTATTTTTTTATCATTCACTATTTTTATATTTTAATTCAATCTAAAATATAACTTTAATATTTAATTTTAGATTGAAATAAAACACCCACGCATTTCATTCTTGATTGTTCTATTTTTAATGTTTAGTTTCTAAAATTAAAAATTTTCCATTTCTCACAGTCATTTCCAAGATATATCATTGAACACTATTTTCTTGATTTAAATATACTATAATATTATATATATCTATAATAAGGTCATCACTATATTGTATAAATAAAAGCGCTAATATTTTTACAACATCCACTCTTTCTCAAAAACGTAATTGTTTTTATATAAGCTATGAGCTGTTGTTCTAAACACACACAGACATTTCCATAATAATCGATTGGAGAAAATGCTCCACATTCTGGTTTATTATAAATGCAACCCCGGAGATAATCATCGCCTGCGAGTTAGAATAATAAATTTTATTGCCGTTGAAATAACATGGAATAAGTAAACATTTGGTCACTAACGTAAAACTTCATGTACCTCATACAAAATTATCCTTTTTAGCATATTCTTTTTACTCAACCGTAAAATTAAGCTTAATTTACAACTTCAGACAGCTAAATGACAGCTTTCTATGATCACAAATTAGCTTCCACTCCCGAATTTTGCCCTCGGTAACCAGCAATTTAGATTGTTTCACACTTTCGACGGCGGGAATTATTTCGTTATGACAATATTCAAGAAATTTTTCAAACCTCTGAGGTGTTATTAAGATATCCCACTTTGTCTTTCCAAGTGTGAAAGATTAGGCGACCCCTTTGAATAATACAACATGCTTTCTTGAGGGAGAACTGCTCGAAGCGATCCTTTTCAAAATTAATACAACAACTTATCCATTGATACACAAATCTGAATAGAAAATCATTAATAAATGTTTATTGATAATTCTAGTAAAAATTCCTCTTCAAGAACAATCTTAGTTGTGAATCTTTAATTAGGAATATCAAATGAGCATAATGTTGTCAGAGAAGGAAAAAAAAAGACTTGCATATGCACAAGGCATAAATTAATTTAATTGCAAAAATGCATTAATCTTCCTTTCGGCAATTTTTTTTCTACCCTTTAATACATGTAAGATAATTGATCATTACAGGCTGCTTTACCTTTATTTGAACAATTCTGGTGTAGCTTGGTTATTCATTGAAAGTTAGATAAATGCGATGGTATAATAGGGTGCTTTTTACCCGAAGCTAATAATATAGTAAAGGTGCCGATTAGGTTGTGTCAAACCTTTTTGGTGTTCCGCTCGATTGCAAATCTATGTGGTACTGCACTGTGAAAGGGTTTGTTTCGCAATTTATTTCTCCCAGTAGAAACTGAAGTAACGATTCATTTTTGGCATTAATTATTGAGTATCAAAGCAAAAGTGCACAGACTTCGGATCGACCCGCCCTAACATTGGTTATTTTTATTGAGAGAAATAACTCGGTTAATTACGGATAACTTATTATTTAGGAGAACTTTTACGATTATCTAAACGGAAAAAATAACGTGTCCACATTTTTCTATTTACCTGAAATAAAACACGAATAATTTTTGTATACAGGTTTAAAAATATTTAAATTTTGAAATTTTAATAGAAATATCTTGTATTATTTTGTCAATAAAAACAATAGATTTTCACTTAATAATGTATTACAATGAATGGGTTTGTTTGCATCAATAATTATGTTTGATCAAGAATAAGAATTTGCTTGATTATATAAAATTTAGAATCTATTTTAAACATGATTGTTTAAAAAAGTGAATCGAACAAAATAAGCAATACAAGTTGTTTAATCAATACATTGCGATACGAATTTGTTTCAAATTTTCTTCGCAATAATAGATACAAAAGCTCCACAAAAATATTTCGATAGATTAGCAATTTTACTCAAATTGTTAGATAAAGCAGTTATCAAAAGAAATAAAATACTTTAAAACAATTCTGCATAAACATGTTTTTCTATATTTACCCTTAATTATTTTGCATAAATTCGTTTAAAAACAATAACACTATGTTGTATAAGTCTGCGGATATAACAAATCTTTAAACGGCACCATGAACAAGTTAACGCCATTCTATATGATAGTATTTGTTTAACAGTCCATTGAAAGAAACACACCTAGATTATTTTTTTTTTTTTCAACATGGAAAAAGTGAGTTTCATACACTGATAAAACAATATCTTTTTTAAACACTAAATAAGTTTAATCAAAATGTTGATCGAATTATTTATCACATACACTAAATTCGATTGTTAAATTTTGGATGGTGGAGTTTAAATTTGGCAGCAGAAGCACTAATTATGAACATGCGTATAATGTGCACAATGGATCAAAAACGTGAACTTGTTCGTGCTTTGGTGCAATTTGAGTGTAATGAAGCTGAATTTCTTCGTCTGTTAAATCAATTGATGGAGCTCCGAACCGATCAAGCACACAATAATAGGCCAGAAAGGTCATAGAAACGGTTTTTTGGGATGGTATCGATTACACTGAAAAAGGTAAAACAATAACTGAGAATATTATGCATCATTGTTGGATTAAGAAATTAAAAAAAAAAAAAAAAAAAAAAAAAAACCCGGTCTTAGCGAAGGCAAAAAGTATTGTCATCAAGACGATGCCCTATCTCGCATATCAATGAAAACGATGGTAAAATTCCATGAATTGCTCGACCACTCACAGTATGCGCCACATTTGACACCCCACCCTTCGGTGGCTATTATATTTCCCAAATTCAAAAAATTGGTATGCAGTCAAGAGTTTTCATTCAAAGGAGGAGATTAAATGAGAAGCTGATGGGTATTTTAGCTGTTTACGGAAAGAGTATTAGAGTTAGCAAGAGTATTATTTAAGTATAGAGTTAGTAAAAGTATATTATAAGTTAGAGTATTATTATTTAAACGGGGTACAAGAGTTGAAATATTTGAAGAGTTATTTCGAGTTAAAAGGAGAGTTTTTATTTTTCTATAATGATATTTGCCTTAAAAAAAATGTCTTTGTTAGGCCACAGAATTATACGGCAGGTTTGTACATGATGAAAAAATGCATGCTTATCGTATGTTTTCAGATAAGAAAAAATTAAAAGCGATGCAAAAAATGTAATGATTATAAAAAAAAAATTTTTAGCACTCGATTCAACATTTGCGAGCTTTACAAATGGTAATGGTAAATTTTTAACAAATCTCGTGTCTATTTTGCAAATTTTAATTATTGTTTTGAGGAAATGTTAGTTTTCGAATTCTATTTTCAAAATCTGGTCAAATGCTTTCTATCAGGTTGAAATCTGACGGTTAAAAAAAAGCATTTTAATAACTTATTTTCTACTATAAAGTACCTACAATCGAACATTCAAGTCAGTAAGTTTAGAATAGTTAACCGATAAACTTTGGAATCTCTCTACACACTGAGATTCTCAATGGATGATTTTCAAATTTAGTTTAAGATAATTTATTGACACCATGGATTACTAACAACTCGTCTACCCCAGGGAATGACATGCATCCAATACAACTCCATTTCCATGTTTTCGAATAAAACTAAGTTAAAAAAATTCTGATTTTTCTAAAACATTATAAAACTACAAATATATTTTTTAATTTTTTTTTTTTTTACTTTAAATTAAATATTAATGAAAATCGGATATATGTGAAAAAAATTTTATGGAATGCTCTTTGAGACGCAATGCGAATAAGTAAATTTAAAGTTTATAAACAGACTTCAATATTAATTAGAAATTCTCACAAATATTTGATAGCGTTTATCATGATAACAATTTCTTTTGTTCTAAAATGGCATTTGCCCAGCCACAGAAGTTATTTTGCTGTCTACCACGTTCTATTATCTAGTCTCAATTTGCAACCACAGATTCTAAAGTTGAGCAAGGAATATCAATTAAGCTTTGAAAATAACAAACATTCATTCTAGTTTTTCTCAAACAACTTATGACTAGAGAAGAAACTTGGTGCTGAACTTATGATTCATGCATAAAATGGCAGTTATTAAGATATCAATGAGCAAAGTTTTACATTCATTCTCAGAAATTTTGAATCAAGCAAGACCCATGTTTTAATAGTAAAATAATTAACAATGATTTTGTAGAGAAACAGCGTACTTAATTTTTTTTTTTTAAGAACTTTACAGACTTCTGAATGACGTATATTTGTTTAAAGTACTTTCAATTTCAAGTTATCCAGAAAAAGGTCCAATTAAATTATTGGTTTCGGCTGCATGATAATTTTATTCTAGCCACAGTTTCCAGCTAAGAAAATTAATTGTTCTGTAGTAATCGTTCTCTTCATATACCTGACAATGCCTATTGCAGAGCCTCAGCAGTGACCTCTTTATACTGACTGAACTTCCTCAGCAATGGATAAGAACTGTTCTTGGGAGACTGAATGTCATACTTTTATTTTTATTTTGTAATTAATTTTTGATGTTTGTCCGTATGTAACTTAAAATGCAATAAATACACGACTTGGGCCCATCATAATTAATCCTATTTCCCTTTCACACTCATCTTATTAAGCATGTTTTACAATCATATTACTTAATCTACATGTTTAATAATCACTTATTCTACGTGTTTTACAATTTCGTTTCATAAAGTTAAATTTCATCACATAGATATTAGCATTGTTTCAATATAATTGAATAGATACAGAAAAACGTAAGAAGGTCTATGCAATATTCAAAATACAATTTCTATGATTTGCCAAACGATTTAAGCAGCTTTCAATACTTTCTTCATATTTTGATTTTATACATATTTATTTTTAGAAGAAACGTGACAAAACTGTACTTAAGAGTTGACTTTTTTTGTGGCCTCTTCCTAATCACGAATTTGGTGGTCTGATGGCCAACTGGCTACAGCTCTGACTTTTGGTACCACATGCTTCAGACTCAAATTCTGGCGGTGGCATGGATGTTCGGTAGTGGTTCGGAATCCCCACTGAACTGTTGATTCAAGTCTAATTAGCCTAATGTATGCAAAAAATAACCGTAGAGCGACAACAGCAAAAAAAAAAAAAAAAAAAAAAAAAAAAAAAAAAAAACGAATTTGATGCACAGAGAAATAATCAAGTTTGATCATCCTGTGTTGAAGCACTATTTATAATTTCAATCTAAGATTCAAATGAAATTTTACTTTTTAATAGTTAATGTTCACTGCAAAACCAAAACAAAAAAAAAAAAGTTTAATTCAGGATCTTAACTAAGAGAAGGGGGGTATTCCCAGACGTTATTTTTGAATTCTTGAAGCAAATTATGCCAACAGAATAAATGATGCTGACAAGATTCTGCAGAATAAGATCTCAAGACAGCTTGTTAAATATTTATTCCATCAATTTTTCATTAGCACTCTCAATTATCTTGTTAAATATTCAAATTCATTCAATACATATCGCTTCAATAGTTTCATAAAGCAGCTTCTCAAAGAAAATAATTATAATTGAAACTCGTCGCGATTACTATTAAAACAGCAATGTATTCAGCCGGAGTCACATGAAGAGTCACATGAATGTGTCGTGTAATGTATAAGATCTATGATATCGTGCAATTTATGGTGCCGCTCGTAGTCATTTATTCACTTCAGATGACTTGTTAATATGCAATTTATTTCTAGTTCCAAAGTTTTTATCTCTCGTAATTCAAATAACGACTAAAAGCTACTAAACGACTAAAGTATTTAAAATTCCCATTGCATGGTAACTGATCATAATTTTATTGTAAACGTTTTATGAATGCAAAGTGCGGATCATTGGATATTTAAAAGCAAATTAAGACATTTTCAGTCCAAGGGTTCCCAAGTACATCTCAAAGTACCAAATATTTTAATTAGTACTAGAGAATTTGAATAACGAAAGAATATTACACCAATGAAAGGAATTTAATTTGTGCAAGAAACTTACAAAATCCAGAAGTCTTGGATTGGACAATTAAATTTATGACCGAGCTGCATAACCAAGTACAAAAAAAAAAAAGTTGAATGTGATGAAGGACACAAATTTGCATGTTATATCGAATTATTTCATCTTTTTGTTATCAGTTTCGCTACGTTAAAATATTTTATTTTATTATGCTGTACACAATCAATATTTTTACGGTTCTCACAAAAAAAGAAATAAATTTTAGAAAAAAAATTTTCTTTTCTAAAATTTGACTATAATTCTAAAAATTATTTAACATTCTTTCTAAAACCCAATTCTTGCGGAAAGTTGGAAGACTGAAACATAAACGAAATATCCCGATTTATATTGTAACAATTTAAATGTCCAATCCTGTACTTCAGGATTTTTGAATTAGGAAAACATCCATTTGAACTATTAGTCAATAAATACTTCATTGCTAAAAAGAATGAATCGAATCAGGACAAGAGCATAATTTTTATACATTTCTTTTACTTAACTTAACAAATACATTTAATGGGTCTTTAGTAAAATAATTCAGATGATAGTAATACAGGTATTTATAATACAGTTCTTAAA
The DNA here is from genome assembly GCA_021605095.1 of Caerostris extrusa. Taxonomy (NCBI): domain Eukaryota; kingdom Metazoa; phylum Arthropoda; class Arachnida; order Araneae; family Araneidae; genus Caerostris; species Caerostris extrusa. The sequence continues at coordinate 10,434 of BPLR01005634.1, read as the reverse complement.
TATTTACATATTCATGAGACTTTTGAAATAAAAAATAACACCAAAAATTCATGAATTTTTCGAATTTAATTTTTTACATGACATGATGGAATCATGATCTTTTATGGTAAGTAAAATTGCCCCTTTATTTTTTATAACCATAAAAGAAAAATAAAAGGTACATTTTGCAAGGGTTTTTTTTTTTGTATTTATAAAAATATAACATTTGACAAAATTTGATACACGAAAGAAATTTACGAACAGAAAATTTTATTGAGGAACAGAGAATCACCAAGCACTTATATAAATGCAGAATTAAATTAACCGTCAGAAGAAAGGTTCAGTGAATATATGTTGATACAATAGAATTTTAATAGAAAAGATCTAATTGTGGCAAAAGCCCATCCATTTCATAATAACAACAGGTGAAGAAATTAGAGTTTAGATCTATAGACTCCTTATCAAAACAGTGACTGAAATTGAAAGGACAATTTAAACTTCATAAAAGATTCGATATTCTTTGAAAATAGTGACGACATTTTGACTACAAATAAGGAAACATCGTTTAATTTTAATTGCAACTTGTATTAAATCTATTGATCAACAGACATTGTGAAACCAAAAAACAATAAAAAAAGTTAATTGTCAACTTACAATATTTAGTATTTTTTAAAGAATAGAAGAGTCAGAATGGTAAATATTAGCCATATTATTGATAAATAAAATTATAGTTGATAAAAATTTGTTTATACAACGAATAAAATTTTATATTTTATAATTTCGGCGGAAAAAAAATATTGTGAAAAGAAATATCTTTTTTCAAATTGTTACATAGCTTAGGCCCACCATAACTATTGGATTTAGTTATATATAAACATCAAAAAAGTTAATTAAATAAAAAGAAAAGTGTAATAATCAACGACAGAGGACAGTTTTTGGCTCCTGTTGAGAAAGTTCACTTAGTATAAATGTGGCCCGATATGTTTTACTAGCAGTTTCAATACCCAAATATTTAAAATGTATATATTTATTGATGAATTTTACGTATTTGAACGTATCTAGTATTTACTATATTAAGTATTTATGTATCTAGACAGATAAATATACATTGTTGTTAAGCCTAATTAAATTTTATTCTAATATATTTAAAGATATTAAAAATGAATGAGTTCATTCAGGACATGGAAAAAAAAAATTCGTAATATGTGACTTTCCATTTTTAAAACAGTAAATAGCATAATTGGAAAAACACAGAACGATTTTTTTAAATTTTTATAGAAATTTTACTTTGAAATAATGAAATGTTTAGATAGAAATGTATCTTACTGTTTTAAAAGAAAAAAAATAAGCATTAATCAAACAACAATTAAGAAATGCAGAGAAACTTTACAACTCACCGTATTTGTTTTTCTAAGAACGTAGTAATTGAGAACAACATTCGACAAGAACTTCTATTCAAAAGACGTGTTTTTATCAAAAACACGAAAAAAAATAATGGTGGCGTTTATTAACTCATAAAAATATTGACAAATTTATGGCTGCTTTTGCGATAGAAAAGGCTTCAGACATTCGTGGCGTGATTTGGAGAAAATAAAGGAAGAAAAGGAAGCAAAATTTTCCAACCTTCAAAATATGTATATATCATGCAAATTTTTGTCGTGCCTTTCACTGGAGCAACATGCACAGCAACAAAAAATTTGAAGATTAAGAAAATTGCAATATCATAACTTAATACAATCTATATTAATGTAATTAGTTGAAAGAACAAACGATTTTAACTTTTTTTTTTTTGAAAATTATTGACTGTTTTATTGAGTGCTTTCAATATGTTGCCCTTGTAGACATCGCACCACGTTCATTATCAACTGCTGAATTCAGCATGTCAAAGCATGTTTGACACGTAATTAAATTGGGTAAAATGTCCCCATCACCTAAAAATTACGAGGTGTGAGGTCAGGTGAAGGAGCCAGATAATTTGTAGGAAATGCATAACTGATAATACGAAGATTGGTAAAGTGCTACCTTAAAACATTTTGAATATATAATTCAACACGAGAAGTGCTGTATCATGCATAAATATCATATAATGAAATCATTCATGATGTTAAAGTCAGAGATAAGGAAATTTAGCAGCATTGACAGATATCGTCTGCCAATATCGTCATGTACTGTCCCGAAAAATTACTGATCCACTATGAAGAATGAGGTAAACCCATCCCAAACAATTTATTTTGAATAATACAAAGCAACCTCTTGAATCTCGTAGGTATTTTTGACATCCAAATATAGCGATTCTGAATATTCGCTGTACAATTGAGATTAAAATAAGCTTCGTCATCCCTTTAGATGTTCTAAGGCTACAAAATAGCCATTTCTAGCAAGCTGATAACATCAGAATGAAGTCCAAATGAATTTTTGTATCTCTTTTAAGTAATTCTCAAGTGATTTTATTATAATATTTATGAAATTTATGTACAACTTTTCTTATACTGCAGCATATGGAATATTCAATGTCCTAGATATGGATTTAAAACTGCTTATTTTGGCTGTTGAATGATGGCCTATATCCTTCAAAATTTCAATATTCTTAAAGTTAGAAAATAAAACCCTATTTCCGTAGAAAATTTTCACTAACAATTCAAGGGCATGCAGCTTTAACATAGTGAAATTATCACATTAAAGCATGATCACAACTGATGACTCAACGAAGTTAAGGGATAACGATGTTATTATGTTAAGATGATTTATTGTAACTGACAAAATTAACATAATTCGAATTCACAACTTTTTGAGAAAGATGAACTGTAAATGTTCAAAAATTCAAAAAATTATTTGTGTTAAAATCTCCATTAAATATTCAAATTAAATTAGAAAAAAGTTTTTAAAAAAAAAAATTTTATAAAGTAAATCCGATTTCCATAGTTAAAATTTGTACTATCTTTAGAATTTTTAGGCTTCACGTCCCCAGTATTAGTACATCGTAAGCGTAAAACCCAGAAACCCGTAATAAGCAGCCATACTGGAGAGACAAAACGCTTATACTCGTTATCATTCTCAATCGAATCTCCTCATTTTTTGAAGTGACTGCAGCGGATACTATTAGCGGATTCTAATCTTAATTGCTCTTCAATAGATATTTTCACTGGGACACGAATTCAACGGCTTTTTTGGAAATGGCATCAATGTATTTTTTAAAAACTGTCAATTTACGCATCCACTCATTTTATTTCAGTAAAACCATTGAATCGATCTTTTCCACATTTTTAAGATAAAGATTAGCAAATAATGTTTCTTTCATGTAAATGTTAACTATATTAATTAATTAAAATATAAATTGAGACTTCTGGATGAAGGGAGTGTTAGAAATTAAATTCATCTTTATATCTATTAGCAAATATATGTATTTGTTCACTCTATTCGAAATAATTAAACAATCTAAGCATCAGTTTATATAAATGATTTTACTAATACAAATAGTATTTATAAAACATTTGTATAATTTACCATCTTTTCAAGTAGGAGCTTTTATGCTTAATCTATGAATAAAATAAAATCAGTGATTCCACCTTATTCAAATTAATAAAATTCAGGGGAAAAAAAGGAAATACGAGACTTTCTCATGAAGTTCAAGGATCAGTTTTTTTGGAAAACTTTAGCAGGACCAAATGAAAAAAAAATATGTCCGTGGATACAATAACAACTACTTTTAATCTCAAAAATAAGACTTATTTAATCCAACTTCTTCCACGTTTTATTTATATTTAGTGTCCAACTTATTTCATGTTTTCAACAGGGCAGGTTTCATAGCGTTTATCTACAAAATTAATGTTTCTTATATACCGCTGAATTCTTAAATGTTTCTTTACTTGGAAATCCGTCATAAATGTCGGGAAGGACAATTAAGACGAAGTTTGCGCAACAACAAGAAAATTCAAAATTTTCCGATTTCCATCTGCATTGCCTTCTCTTTACCTACTCGCAATCTTGGTGATAACATCAAAGTTTAACTCATCAACGAGTACAGAGCAGGGTGATATAGACAGTAAAAGAATGTTCGACCTACATATCTCCCAACTGCTTCTTCTTCTTGCTTTTAATTGGTTGAAAATTCATAGGAAGAACGTGACAAGATGAAAAGATCACATAAAATAATCTTATCATTCATATAATGCGCAAGAAATGTTCATCTCAAAGAAATGCTATTGTCAAGATTGTATCCAAACACTTAAAAGAAAGCAAATGTATATCTGCATTTTGTATCTAGAATTTCTATAGAAATTCCATAGTTCTCATTCAATGCAACCGCCATTTCCTCCACGTCATTAAAAAAAAAAAAAATTAAATATTTAGATATAGTATGTTACAATACCTTCAGAGACACAATGGCAGGAATTTTTAAACTATATTAACCTTGAATCAAATGTTAAAGTTACGAAATTATATAATACTCTTTAAAAAATTTTCTTACTTGCATTGAATTTATGATTAATTTCAAATTTAATGTCCACATAGAAAGAAACATTAACATACATAAGTAATTATTTTAAAAGGCACATAAGTAATAAGGACTGAAAAATAAATTTTTTGCAACTTTGAGGTTTGATAAATCACATCGATGCGAGAATAGTTGCAGCAAACCATTTATTATTCGAAATCAGTGATTTTCATTGATGAGAGTTTATATTTGCCAATTAAAATCACTCAGAATTTAGCAATAATTTTTTTAATGTTAAGATTGAAGAAAAATTAGCTTTATAGTTTAGAAGAGATATTTTAAGAATAAATAGATATTGTTTTTGAATCATTTAAAATAGTTAAAAATTTGTTTCCAAGTGATTAAAAAGCACAATTAAGATATCTTAAATGCATCTATAGCTTAATAATTAAAATCCAATTATTTACCTATAAAACAATTAAAATTGCTTTTTTTTTTTTTGTAAAATTCTTGTAAATAATTTAAATTTTAAATTTTGTACCATTCTATTTTTAAAAGAGAAATAGAATGTTAATTAAAGTGACCTCCATTTCGAAAAACGAAATAACAAATACGACTAAAACTTAAAGTTATAGTGAAATTACGTATTCTTTACTTAAATAAATTTAATTAAAAATATTAGCGAAAATTGCAAAGAAGTTAATAGAAAAATTTCAAGATGTAATTTGAGTTAAATCTTATATTGAACATGTCATTTGAAGCCATAAAAACCTTTACTAAAAGTTTGGCATGGTGACGTTTCAATATTATTCAACCAAGTTTTAATACAGCAGCAAAATTTAAATATAAATTAACTTAATAAGCATGAAAATACATATTTCCAAAAATACAGTTTTAATCCCATTCAGTAATTATTTGATTTAATTTAAAATTTCATTTTATTTTAAAATTTAACTAAATTTCATTTAATTATTTAATTCGATGATTTATTAATGAATAATAAATATAAATTTTGAGACACAAAAGTGAATAACACTTAAAATTCAAGACGAACTTTTCAATTCCTAATCGTAGGCATTATATTTAATTACTAAATTTTAGAAACATGCAGCTGCAAAAATACGAATCAAGTTCAAAAGTGAAGTTTCATTATAAAAAGCTATATTTTAACTAAAAACTCTGCAAGTTATTTTGCTAAGTTATATATAAGTTAGTGATATTTGAGTCGACACGAAATAAAAAAAAGTTAAATTTTTAAAAAATAAATGAAGCTATCTTAAATCACTTTCACATGTTTAGCGAGTTCTGTTTTCATTAAATTAAAGACAAAACATAAGATCTGATATTTTTTTAATTTCTTTTCTTTTTATTTTCTTTTGAAGTCTTTAGGTTCTTGACTTTAAAATTCAGGCATAGTGAACGCAGGGCAAATGTCATCAACGCATTTTTCATTATGAGAAACATTGTAAAAAAATATAGTAATCATGAATGCAATTTTCTTTATCCTTTTAATCTCTTGCAAACATTCCACGGTGTAGAAGAGATGCTTCTTTTAAATGCACCTTTTAAATATTTATATATATATATTTTTTTTTTTACCCCAAAGTACAGAGGCGTAGATGTTTTTATCAGTGAAAAAAAATGGCGACCGAAAACATCTTCAATGCGAATTTATATTCTAACAGCGAAAATTATTACTCTGTGGCAGGTGCTCCAAAAATAATTTAATACAGAAGCTCCAAAGTTTTCTCGTGGGCGTTGAATTTGCTGTAGCATGAATAAGAAATTAAGATTTGAAAGATTGATATGTTATAAATTAGAGTTTAAAAATTTTAAAGCCGCCATTTTAAAATTTCGCATGCTTACCCAAGATATGTATGAGATAATACTATGATTGATGACGAGTACAGCATTCAAATACTTTAAATGAGCATGTATTTTTTTAAATATTTGTTGGATGGACGGAATATGAGACGGTAATTTTAATTAAAATATGATTATAATTCCCATATACTATGAAAGACATTTAAGATTTAAAATTTATGTTTATTCTGCGATATGTTTCAGTTATTTTGTGCTATATCTTCATAAAGATATAATTTTGAGTACTAAAAAAGATAAGATACACTTGACTTTGATTAATTTATGGGAAAATATTTTAGTAGATGCTAAGGAAAGTAAAATTTATGACAACTTTCAAAACACACACATAATTATAAATCTCAAATCAAGGACAGAAAATAATGTGGATAGACAATTTCTGCTTTATAAAATCAGATACATTTAGCTAAATCGATATTTAATGTGATAACAAAATAATTTTTTTATTTATAAATGTATTGTTGATAAATACACATGCATATCTAGTCTACGATCTTAAATTCAGTGCTGTATTTTACATTTAATTATGGAAGGATCAAAACAATAAAATTGAAATGGAATTTTGGTTGTGCTAATAATTTCATATCCACAATCAAACTAGTTTCCACTGTCAAGTTTTAAAACATCTTTAAATGACTTTTTAAATGAAAATTTAATTTACTATTTAATAGTTTAAAATTATTTATAATTTTTTCAAATCTTTAAGCAGCAATTGATTTTGTACTGACCATAAATGATGGACAACTGTAAATCCAATAATAAACTAAATAAGAAAATCATTCTAGATTTAAATTGAAGGAAATTAAGTTAGAACATTCTAATCACCAATATAAAGAATCCACAATGTCATCACATAATATTTCACAATGTCTCAAAAGCAGTTTATTTCAGATGTTTATGTAGTTTCAGATGGTTTTATTGAAGATATTATGAAGATAATCCATCGAATGGTGATATCCAGTCCCAAACCGGGGAATTCAGTGACAAAAATCAGCATATTGTTCTACATTTGTGCTTTCTGTTGCTCATGGTAGGCCATGGTTTCCCGACAACAACTTGCAAACTTTCCTGTTCCTAACTTTTCTTTCCTACAATCTCACTTTCACTGCTTCCAAATCTCAATTTCTCACCATTTATTAATATAATATAAAAAATCTACATCTTAAAATAATAATCTATTATCTCCGATAGATAAATCTACGATCTCTTACTCCATAACTTTTACTTTTTTGTTATTCTATTTTCCTCCATTCCTTCTAAACGGGGCTGTCACTGGATTCTACAAGATTTCGATTGTATTTACGATGTCCATTTCCTTGTATATTTTTTTTTATTCCATATTATTTCGGAATATGATTTTTTTTTTTTTCTGAAATAAGATCATTTCTCACCATGAATCACAGGTCCACGCTTCTAAACCATGAATTTCAGCTGGTATCAAGGTCTTATATATTCCTTACTTTTCTAAGCTAGTATTTTTTTTATACAAAGTATTTTTTTTTTTTAAAAGGAGTAAAAGATTCTATTTTCTGCAGCAAGTTTAATTCTGATTTCTGAAGTATTTTTGTACATAATCATTGTACCAAGACAATTAAAATAGGAAGCTCACAAATTTTAAATTATGGTTGATGGTAACGGCTACTTTCTTCGATTATTTTTCTGCCCAAACGCATATTCTTCCTTTTTTTTTCTATTTACCTCAAAGCACCGTGATTTTTTAGCTTTCTTTCTAACTTCTTAAACAATTATTTTTTTAAATAATTCTACTATTCAGATTCGATAAAATCATGGACTTTGCTATACGGTTAAAAGCGTCGTACTTAAGCGTATTTTCTTAACATACTATGCAAAAAAAAAAAAAAAAATACTTGAAAAATACTTGCATGGATCATTTTAGTTACATTGAAAGCAAATCCCGATTTTACGATGACGTGAAGTGTTTCAAGACAAAGATTCTTATATTCCAACAGTGAATCGTTAAAAAAACTTAAATTTATTGTCATCATTAATATAAAGGATTATTTTTTTCAAAGCAATTTTGGTATATTTATTCTTAGTGCACCCAAGTAATAAATCCTTTCTATGGATTGCATGCAGTATCTGGAACTAATTAAATTCTATATTCAGATATCAAATATTGAAGGTCATTCTTTTATTAATACTTTTAAGGGCAAAAAGTGCAGCTACAAAAGAGGGCAAAAGCATTAAAACTAAGCATATACGATCATTTCAATAAATTATTTCATCTCGAATCATAAAAGTTTTACTTCCATTAGCATTTAGATTGTGCGCTCTACGTCAGTTCTCGTTTTCGTGTCGCATTACTTTACGTGTTAAATTAGCATTTGTAGATAAATGCAATCCAGCGAGTTTTTTCGATAGTTATTTTATACGAGCTTTAGGAGAAGTAATAAAAAATTTTATTAGAATAATTGTGACTCGGATTAGCAGTGTATTTCGCTTGGTTCTTTTTTTTTTTTTTTTTTAAGAACTACTTTTCACGTTAACGGCTCAAATCGGAACTTCTAGATTTTAAATTATGAATTGCAAAATGAACGTTTCCATTATGCTTGACTATTAAATAAATTGAGATTTCCTACAGGAAAACAAAAGTTCAGATAGTTTTTTTTATTTTATTTTATACGCCAACTTAAAATGATGTGGGTTTTTTTTGCTTAAGGATTGGAGGATATTAATCCATAGTTATGCATTTTTAAGTATATTTAGATATACAGATAAATATTTCACATACGTTTTCAAAAGATCTTGAAATATACATAAAAACATGGAATATATAATCTTTATCATATTTAATTAACCCTATTATCTTCAATAAACCTGCATCAATAACAATGCATAAAAACAGAATATGAAATTACAAAACAATGAAGAACATTAAATAAAATTATGAAGTAAGGTAGAATTATCCATATCATATTAATTCATATTTTGTTGACTTAAAATATTAGTTTAAAAAGTTTCCTACTAGTTGATAATAATTAATACAATAACAAATTAAACTTTTTGCATCAAATAGTTATGCATTACTTTATCATTCATAAAGTGTGAAAGTTTAATTCCTTGAATTAAAATTAAATTTTCACATTAATTAATTATTTTTTTTTTAATTTAATTTAATTTGTGCGTTTATTTTCTTAATTTTATATTACTTTAATACCTTCCATTTAAAGACAAACCAAAGTTTTATAATCTCCAACATAAACTTTTAAAAACACGAATTGCATTGAAGTAAAAAATTATTTGAAATGATGAAAAAAAAATCAATTAGTAGAATAATTTTTGTCATAGTTTAATTTTAAAAAATAAGGCATTATCAATAAAAATTAAAAAAAAAATAAATCCAACAAAAAAATGTTCATTTAAAAATATAAGCACATATTAATTAGTCTTATATTGCAAAATATTTATTTAATATGGAAGTCTAGTGTTAAAAGCAAGAACATCGTTAAATTTCTTATCATTAAGATAAATTCAAGTAATCTACAGAAACATCACATTTTCCCAACGTTTCTCAGAAACAGGAGGTATTTCTACTAAATACTACAGAAAACACTAAAAATTGAAAAATAAATATAATATATAGTAGCAGATATAGGAAACAGTAAAAACTGATGTTCATTTGTAATCTTCTCGCATATTGAATCATTAATAAAAACCAAGGCAATTACTGAATTTCAATTTGTGTAGCAGGCAAGAGTTTTTGATTCCTTGTGTTTTATGGTAAAAACCTCTAGAAACAATCAGCATGCGTTGCAAGTAAGATCTTGCAAACTTGTCAACAGGCAAATAAAAATTGTCAACCATTCTGAATTGAATCATAAAATTTCACAATTTCTTAATTAAATGGTTCATCAATTTCTTTAACGGCATAAATTCGCAAGCTGTCTTTTCATTTTGAGAATAAAAGCCGAATATTTAGTACAATTTTAGAGAAATATTTATTACGATTTTTAGCGTAAGATATCATGAAGTCTGAAATTTTCTTTGAGATACTGATTGCTGTAGAAATAATTAGCTTTCTGGTTGAAATAGAAAAACAAATTATCAATTAAATTTTTTTGTTACCTAAGCATACATAGAATTTATAGTTACGATTTTAGCGAAATGCATCATGACAA